>PVJO010006696.1:30681-87321 GCA_004026905.1 Hystrix cristata
CAAGACCCTGCCTCAAAATAAAATCATAAAAATAATTTTTTTTAATGGGCCAGGGATGTAGCTCAGTTCAGTGCAAAGGCCCTGGGTTCATTCCCCAGTACAACAGCAACAACAAAGAAAGCATCATGCCAAACCAAAGCAGAAGAAATTAACAAGGAGTTTTTGGTCTGGTGAGAGGGACAAACACTGAGTGCACAGCTCAGCCAGTTCTTCAAGTAAGTACAAGACACTTCTCCACGGGTGCCATCCACCTGAGGATTAAGAAGAGCTTCAAAATGGAGGAGGAACCTGAGATGGGCCTTCCAAACTTAGCTCAGTTTCACAGTGAGCATCAGAAAGAGGAGCAGCCAACAGTGTAACAAAATTACAGGGAGTGGAAGAAACAAACATTCCATATTTCAGGCTGGGTATAGCAGCACACTCCGTAATGCTAGTGCTCTGGGAGCCAGGAGAATCGCCAGGAGTTCAAGGTCAGTTTGGGGTACATATTGAGTTCAAGGCCAGCCTGGGCAACAGAGCCAAACCTTTTAAAATACAAATGTAGCACCAGGGATGTAGCTCAGTGCCATGGTCCTGAGTTCAACCCCCGAGTACCCTTCCCCTTCCAAATTCCGTATTTCAATTTTGGCTCCAGCAGAGAATGATTAAAGGAAAAGAAGAGACTAGGCCAAAATGTGCAATAGAAGATCTCCAATATTAAAGATAACTGGTATTTAAGGCTCCATGCAAAACCAGGAGAGACCAGAGTCACAGCTCCAAAGATGCATGTGAGGCCAGACACCCCCACTGCTCATCCCCACCCTGTGTCCCGTGCACACAGGCGGGCCTCCCCTCCTCCAAACCCACCAACCCACCGCTGTGGCCCTAACGCCGGCCTGGCCTCCACCCCTTGCTCCACCGCCTCCTCCTCTTGGGTCTCAGCTTGCAGCTCCTCTCTTTACTGGATGCAAACACCTTGAATCGCTCTCTCCCCAGATCTCTCCTTAGCCCCAAGTGAACATTTCACTGTGCCTTCCTAGCAAGCTGACCTCAAAGGCTTCAAACAGAACCTGTCAAGGTCTCCTACGTCCTCCTTTTCCTGTTTAACCTGCTGACATTTTCTACTGTTCTACTTTCTCAAACTCAAAACCTTTTCTTCTTTTGATCCTTTTCCTTCTGCCTTCTCCTTCATACCCAGTCGGCTGCCATGAACCTTCCCCCCACTGCTCCAGAGCTGCTCTTCCCCCACACTGTCCACAGACTCCGCCAGTCTTCTCTCACAAACCTACCTCCTCCTCAGACTTGCTGCCAGAGGACGGGCTCACAGACCCAGCCGTGACCCAGTGCCCGGTCTTTCAAGGCTCCTCGTGCCAGAAGAACAGAGGCATGCACAGCGCTCCCGTGCACCTTTCCAAACTTAGCCCGAACTACTTTTTATTTTATTTTGAGACAGGGCCTTGATAAGTTGCCCAGGCAGGGCTTGAACTTGCAATCTTCCTGCCTCAGCCTCCCAAAGGGCTGGGATTAGAGGTGTGCGCCACCACACCAGGTCCAAAGGGATTATCTTCTGCAGCTCTATGCTCCCTACATGGTCTCAACCACAGACAGTCCAGAGACAGTCTACTGACTGACCAACAGGGGACTACGTAATTCTACCTTTAAATATCACAGAGACTTTCTGAAGCAGAGTCTGAGCTAACCTGCTGTTTTCTTTCTCCCGCTTACCTGATGTAAAATGGTGTATCGTTCACGATACAGCTCTGCTTTATCTCTTGCTGTTCCAAATAAATTTGGCGCAGGGTGGTTGGTCATTAATAGACTAGAAAAAAGAAATACCTATTTTTACTAACATAAATATACAAAGGTAGGCTAAAATTGAAACATAAGATTATACACCTAATGAAAAAAAGGCTTAGGCTTAATTTGAAATTAACTTAAAATCAATAAACGGTATACTTACGGGAGAAATTTTTTTCTTTCTGAACTGTACACAAAGCGTGGAATATCAAAAGCTCCTATGATATTGAAAATATGCTCTCTGAAAAACATCCCCCAAAACACAGATGTAACTTACTAAAAGGTAAGTATTCAAATTGTATTACAGTTCTACATCACACATAAGCTACTTTTCATACTCTTTCAGGCCATGGACACAATTTCTTTTCCCCTTCCTCCTTCCTTTCTTTCTTTCCTTCCTTCCTTTCTGTGCTTGGGATTAAATCTTGGGCCTCACACAGTCTAGGCACGCACTCTAGCACTGAGCTGTATCCCTGACCCTTTTTATTTTATGAAACAAGATCTCGATAAATTGCCCAGGCTGGTCTTGAACTTACAATTCCTCTGCTTCAGCTTCCTGAGAATGACAGGTATGCAGCCACCATACCCAGCTCACAATTTCTTGTAGCATCAAAAACAACATGAGGATAAAGTTTTAGCTTATGCATTCTCCTTTCAAGAGACAAGAAAGCATTCCCAATACTCTCAAGGGAAAAAAAAAAAAATCAAGCTAACTTCTAATTAAGAACATATTTGTATAAACCTAAAGAAATTTCTCCCTATAATTACTTTTATAAACTACAATATATGAAACATAAAAGAATGATTCACTATAAACAATTTTTTAAATCTAAAGTATTATACAAAAAAGTGTTTCAAAAAGTTTTATAATAGAAAAAGAACCCTCAAAAGTCCAGCCTAATCCTTGAGATTTACATAGTATAAGAGATGGAAAACCAACAAAATAATTTAATTTCAAACACTGTTAATAACATAATCAGTTGGGCATGCTGGCACATGCCTGTAATCCAAGCACTCGGGAGGCTGAGACAGGAAGACTGCCACAAATTCGAGGCCAGCCTAGACTTCACAGTGAGTTCAAGGCCAACCTGAACTACACAGCAAGACCCTGTCTCAAAAAAAAAAAAAAAAAAAAAAATGTCTGAAAGAGTTTTAAAAAATCCATAACACTTGTGCCTAAGTACCCCAACCTAAAAAAAAATCTTTCTCAAAATTAAATGTTTATCTCCCAAACTGAAAATAGTCAAAAAAAAAAAAAGTTTACACTATCCTTATCTCTCAATTATCTCCATTGCTCAAGTAGGAAAGAGCTGTTAAAGTCAAAACTATCTCCATGCTCACTTTCCCAGATGTTTTCCTGCCAGTTAAATCCTGAGAATTTGGAAGTATCATGAGGAAGGGAAAAAGAGAGACATTCAGAGAAATAAACCCCCTAAATATTGCCATGTAAATTCCCAAAACTTAAAAATATCAGAGGGTGGAAGAGTCATAAAACTGAGGTGCTACCCTCATTTGCCATTCACAATGTGACCAAGTTAAGTCACTGAACTTCTCCAAGCTCAGTACTTCACTGAGAACAAAAGTAAATGATACTTCTGAAACTCAATTCAATTCATTAACAGCATACAGAACATAAAGTCAGGTTGGTTGGGTAAAGCAGCAAAAATCAGTAATGGTACAAACCTATAATATCATAATCTCACAACAGTAACAACACTATAATCTCACACCTGAGGAAAACACAAAAAAGATGAGTTCATATAATAAGGTGGTTTGTAATGCAGGCCATCACTAACAAAGAAACATCGAAATAACGACAGTGACCACTGTAGAAATAAATGTTTACCAGTTGTGTCCCTAAGAAAATAACTGAAGATAAGCAGTCAATAACAGCTCCAACAGAGAAAAAGGTCAATTCTATGCACATACATGGTTTCATCAGCTGACCGACTGCATTCCTGGACGGCTGCTTCCACGACAGATCGCTCGATCATGTTCGAGGACACTGAAAAGAGAAGTTCAAGGTCAAATTTCAAAAATGGGCATAAAAATTAGTTCTTTCCACAGACAGCTCTTCTCCTAAAAATAGTACAAAACACTAATACTGGGATTCTCAATATAGGTTGAGACACTAATACTGGATTCTCAATGTAGGCTGAGACGCTAATACTGAGATACTCGATATAGGCTGACATGATAATACGGGGATTCCCGATATAGGCTGACACGCTAATACTGGGATTCTCGATATAGGCTGAGACGTTAATACTGGGATTCTCGATATAGGCTGAAATGCTAATACTGGGATTCTCGATATAGGCTGAAATGCTAATACTGGGATTATCCATATAGGTTGAGCATTCTTTATCTGAAATACTTGGGGCCAAAAGTGTTCTGGATTTTTTTCAGATTTTATAATATCTGCATTCACATAATGAGGAATATTGGGAATGAAACATGATATTCTTTACATTTCATATACACATTATGCAGAGAACCTGAAGGCAGTTTTATACAGTATTTTCAGTTTCCTGGGTTCTGACATGACTCTTCCCATGCAGGCAGGCACGTAATCCGCCACAGCGGCATCCTGCCGGCAGTCAAAAAGTCAAAAAGTTTTAGATTTTTTTTTTTTTGAGACAGGGTCTCTCTATGTACATAGTTCAGGCTGGCCTTGAAATCACAGTGATTCTCCTGCCTCAGCCTCCCAAGTGCTGGGATTATAGGCACACGGTGGCACATCAGGCTTGGATGTTTCTTATTTTGGATTTTCAGATCAGGGATGCTCAACATGTATATAGTTTCTAGGAGGGAAAAAGCATTAGATTAGAATGGTAACGTAAGTCCTATTTTGAGTATCTTAATTTTCCATACTCAACTGCAGTTATACTTTAATATTCAGCTAAATGCCTTCATTTTGTAAATATCATTTAGTAATACAAAATTAGTAATAAAAACATTTCTGTAAATTCCCAATTTTTTTTTTTGGTGCCGGGGATCAAACTCAGGGCCTTTTTTTTTGGTGGTGCCGGGGATTGAACTCAGGGCCTTGTGCTTGCAAGGCAAGCCCCCTAACCACTGAGCTAAATCTCCAGCCTAAACTCCTAATTTTAGTAAGATTATATTAGGATAACTTTATCACAACTGTTATGTTTTAATAAATCTGATAATAGGAATAGTAATAAAGCAGCTGCCATTTACGAAGCATTTAGTAAATGTGTGGCACTAAGGTAAGTAGTTCACAAGCACCGTTCCATTAGACAACATCCTATATAAAACTGATTATATGCCCACATTTTATAGATGGAGAAGGCATAACTTTGACAAGTTTAATAGCCCCCTAAGAACACACTAGAAGGGGCAGCAAGCAACACAAATCCAGGCCTGATTTCAAAGTGAGCCCCTTTAACCACTTTGGGATATCTGTAGGCAAAATGCGATGTTCCCTCTTCAATTAATGTATACTTAACACATAAATAACTAATGATAAACATCATTTTCAAAATTTTCAGTTGTAAAGAAATTTTTTAAACAAAGATATATTTAAAATTCTGCCTTTAGTGCTCACTTCAGCAGCACATATACTAAAATTCTGGCTTTAGAAGTGAAAAAGAGGGCTTGGGGTTTTAGATCAGTGGTAGAACGCTTGCCTAGCAAGCACAAGGCCCTGACTGAGTTTAATCCCCAACACCCGCCCCAAAAAAGTAAAGAAGAGGTAAAACATCTTCCCCTATATCAGAATATGCTGCTTCCTACGTAATTAAAGACACTGTACTAACATCTGGAAAACATGGAGTGAGTCACACCCACTCCTAACGTTCAGGGCACGAGAAAGACTGGACAATTTTTCCCAAAGGAGAACAGCATTTCTACTTTGTAGACCCATGTGGTATCAAAGTATTTAACCAAAAGACCCCTGAAGAAAGAAGAATTAGTCTTGCTCACTTTTCTCCGCCCCTCCAAACGTTCTGGAGTCAAGTGCAGATAAGATGGCTGTGCTGACTCCACCAAGGTAGGAAAATTTCAAGGTTTCCTGAGGTTACAACTCAACAAATCTTTTGGGAAGAAATACCACCATGCAACACTGGAACACCATCATACTGAATCTTCAACATCTCTTTGAATTTGCAAATTTAACTGAGGATAAGAGCTAGGTCAACAATTTAAGACTTATCAGAAAGCGCTACTTACAGGGCTGCTTTTCAACTGCATCGATGATCTTTTCCAGGATCTCTTCGAGCTCTAATTCGTTGACAGACTGAAGAGCTTCTGTGAGGTACTTAGTAGCTTCCCTGGTAAGTCAGAGAATTGGTAATTGAAAACTAAAAATTTTATGCCCCAAAGCGGCAAATGGTCATCAATCTGGTATTGAAATTAAGATCAAACTCACTCTTCCCTTCAAGCAGTACTCAGCTTTTCTGCACTTTCTGAACAAAAGCATCCTTCTCTCCCTTGGTAACATAACCATTCTTAAAAAGTCACACCCTTCATTTAAGCAGCCTTCTCAGAGCAGCCTCACCTGCTGCAATCTCCCTTCCTTCGGTAATTGTTAAAAAGCAAACTTGCAGGTTGGGGACTCAGCTCAGTGGTAGACTGCTTGCCTATCAAGTTCAAGGCCCTGAGTTCTAGCCCCAGCCCCCTCCCCCCAAAAAAACCACACTTGCATATTCTGTACCTTAAATTTGGTGCTTCACATTAGTCTTGTAGAACTTACACTTAAGGCAGGAATTCATTTGCCTTGATGTCAAGCACAACATTTTGAACACAGTGAACTGAACATTGATATAGTTAAATTGATAATGCATTTGCCCCAATTCCAGTAATTTAATTGGTTTTTAATTGGAAAATTAGAAAAAAGTTGGGCTGCAAAAAAATTGAATATAATGTCACAGAAGCTACATTCATATTAAAATAACTTTTAAATACCAATAATGCTCAGAATGAGCACTGCCTGCTTATTAGCTAGTTATATACCACTCTGTATTTGTAGCACACTACACTTTATGTCAATATTATTGTCATGGTCATGACATTAGCTGTTCTATATATTGGGGTGCCTACTGACTGTTGCATGAATGGGTGCCACGTCTCTCCTTCTTTTTGTAGGTCACTGAGAACTGAGTTATTACAGACAACTAGAAAACTGGAACTGTGTCATCCTTTAGTAGCGTACTAAGTACACTTCAAAGTGGCCCATAAATATTTGCTGACTGAATCCTTAACACATATTTTCAGTGACAGCTCTCAGGATAGACCATCCGGCCCTCACCACATGTCATCAGGCTCATCCAATGTCTCTGGCCTTCCTGGTGCTCGCTAATCTGCTTCAGGGTCTGTATATGTCATTTCTTCCTCCCCTTCTCTCCATCTAATCAAATCCTGCCCACTCTTTAACACTTAGCCCAAACTAACTCTCCAGTGAAACCCTCCCTTGACTTCAGGGCAGTTTATACACCTTGTCACACATTCTCATGGCTCATCTTTCCTCAAATCCTTTTCACAAATGAAATTCAATAATTGTTACATTGTAGTTTCACATCCCTGGTAGACAGACTTCTCACTAATAATCCATGCTTCCTGGTATTCACACCTGTGTGCAAGTCCGTCCCCTTGAATGCAGGCCACGGCTAGTAAACTGACTTTAAGAATGTAACAAAATACTATATTGTAACTTAAAAATAAAATTTAGGGTTCAGGGTGTAGCTCAGTGGTAGAACACTTGCCTAGCATGTATGGGGCCCAAGGTTTGGAACCCCAGTACCATAAATAATAAAAATTTTAAAATAAAATAATAAATTTTGGGGCTGGGGATTTAGCTCAGTGGTTAGAGGGCCTCGCCCGCAAGCACAAAGCCCTGAGTTCAAGCCCTGGCACAAAAAAAAAAAATTTTTTTAAGTAACAAGAAGTCACTTTCTTGATTAAATTCCCAAGAACTGTGACTTGGGTTTTGCTAGCTATGTCTCTGTCCATCTGTTCGTCTGTCTGTCTGTGCCTCTTTCTCCCCTCTCCTCTCTCTCTCTGGCTTTGATAAAGCCACTTGTCCTGCACAGGAAGCCCACAAGCAGCCTTCAGCCCACAGCCTGCAAGGCCCAAGGCCTTCAGTTCAACAACCTGCCAGGAATCAAATCCTGCCAACAAGTGAATAAGCCTGGAGGGAATCCTGCCCAGTATGACATTTGAAATGGCCCCATTTTGACTGCAGCCTGTGAGAGACCCTGAAGGTGAGGGCTCAACTAAGTCACACCTGAATTCCTGACTCACAAAAGATGTGGGATAATAAGAAATGTGTGCTGCTTAAGCTTCCACATTTTAGGATAATTTGTTACACAGCAATAGATAACTAGTACACTATCCTCACCATAGAGCTCCACAGTGTCTCACCCTCCTAGACCCATTCCCCAGCACAGTGCTTTGCAGCTGAAAGATTCAAGTGTATTTCTGACTGAGTTAATTATCTAACAACAGCTTAATATTTTTACAACAGCTTAATTTTAGCTGAAATTCTAAGTAAAAAAAAAAAAAGTTAATCAACTGTTCATACTTTCAAAATGTCAAGGATCAACTAAACAGAACTCATTATTTTCTCTCAGGGTATAACCATACTGGCCCTGTTCATCACTAACCCAAAAACAAAGTTAAAAGTTCCATAAATGTAGGCTGGGATGTGGCTTAAAGAGTACTTGCCAGGGGATGGGGACTTAGCTCAGTGGTAGCATAATTGCCTTGCTCATGCAAGGTCCTGAGTTTGATCCCCAGCATACCCCTCCCCAAAAAAGAGTACTTGTCTAGCATGCATGATGCTCTGGGTTCATCTCTCTCACACACACACACAGAAATCCATAAAACTCATTTACAAAAGCAAAAACTCTCATACGCAAGAGCAATCAAAACCTGGCTCGGAAAAAAAGTATGCCCATTTCAGCAAGTATTTAACATGTATAAAATACGGTATTCTACTGCAAATCATTAAAAAGATCTTATATCAGGACCAAGTTGGTTTCATCCCAGGGATGCAAGGATGGTTCATTATATATAAATCAATAAATGTAATTCATCACATAAAGAGAAGGATAAAATCACATGATCATCTCAATAAATGCAGAAAAATTCAACATCCATTCATGATAAAAACCTTGACAAGAGGGACTTTACCTTAAAATGATAAAAGCCATTTAAGATAAATCCACTGCCAACATCATTACTAAATGGGGAAAAACTGAAAACTTTTCCTTTAAATTCAGGAACAAGACAAGGGTGTCTGTCCACTCACTACTCCTTCTCAATACAGTACTTGAAACTTTAACAAGAGCAAATATGCAAAAGAAAATAAAAGGGATTCTAATAGGAAAAGAAGTCAAAACATCGTTATTTGCAGATGAAATGATCCTTTACATAGAGAATCCAAAAAATTCCACCAGAAGACTTTTAGAACTAGTAAATTCAGCAAAGTGGCAGGATACAAAATAAACACATAAAAATCAATAGTGTTCCTAGACACCAAGAATAAACCAGAGAAAGAAATCAAGAAAACAATCCCATTCACAACAACCTGAAAAAAACTAAGTATCTTGGAATTTACCTAACCAAGGAAGGGAAAGCCCTCCACAACAAAAACTACATTGCTCAGAAAAAAAAAGAGATTGAAGAGGGAATCAGAAAACGGAAAGATGGGGGTTGAAGATTTAGCTCAGTGGTAGAGTCCCTGCCTAGCCCTGAGTTCAATCCCAGCACTAAAAAGAAAAAAAGGAACAACATCCCGTTTTTGAAAAGGCAGAACTAACATCACGAAAATGGCCATATTACCAAAAAAGATACACGTGTGTGTATCTGTGTGTGTGTATATATATAATTTCTAATGTAATCCCAATCAAAACACCATCAGCAGTTTTCACAGAACTAGAAAAAATAATTCAAAAATTTATATGAAACCAGAAGACACCTAGAATAGACAAAGCAATCTTGAGAAACCACAGCAAAGTAGGAGGCATCAAAAGCCCAGACTTCAAGTTAGACTACAAAGCCACAGTAAAAAACAGCTTGGTGCTGGCGTAAAAACAAACTTTTTTTTTTTTTTTATAAAAACAAACATATTGACCAATGGGATAGAATAGAGGATGAAGAAACAAAAGTACCTTCGGTCAGCTGATTTTTGACAAAGCAGCCAATAATACATGCTGGAGAAAAGATAGCCTCTTTATTTGTTTGTTTGTTTTGTTTTGTTTTGTTTGGTGCTGGGGATCGAACTCAGGGCCTTGTGCTTGCGAGGCAAACACTCTAATCACTGAGCTAAATCCCCAGCCAAGATAGCCTCTTTAACAAATGGTGCTGGGAAAATTTTCTGTCCACATGCCGAATGAATCCTGATCTCTCATCCTGTACTAAAATCAAATCAAAATGGCTCAAACGACTTATATATAAAAACAGAAACATTGAATCTACTGAAGAAAAAAATTGGTAAAACCTTTGAAGACTTAAGCATAGGCAAAGACTTCCTAACAGAACCTCAACTGCACAAGAAATTCAAAGAATCAACAAATTAAAAAGCTCCTGCTGGGGCTGGTGATTTAGCTCAGTGGTTAGAGTGTTTGCCTAGAGTGCAAGGCCCTGAGTTCGATCCACAGAACCAAAAAACAAAAAACGCTTCTGCACAGCAAAGGAGACAGTCAAGAAAATGAAGAGACAATCTACAGAATAGGAAAATATTTTTACCAGCTACTCCTCAGAGGACTAATATGCAGAATATATAAAGAATTCAAGAAACTAGACTGGCAAAAATAAAAGACCTACCCAAAAGATGAGCAACTGAAATTAATGGACATACCACAGAAGAACTACAAAGGCCAATAAACACAGAAAAAATGTTCTAACATATTCAGATGTTAAAGAAATGCAAATCAAAACAATACTGTGATTCCATCTTACTCCACTAAGAATGGCCATTATCAAGGACTCAAAACACAACAAATGCGGGGGGGGGGGCCTACCTCACTGCTGGTGGGAAAGTAAACTAGGACAACCACTTTGGAAATCAGTATGGAGAGTTCTCAAAAAACTAAAACAGAAATTCCATGTGACTCAGCTATGTCTCTCCTGAGGATTCTCCCAGAAGAGCTAAAATCATCTTACTACAGCAATACACGCATACTCATGTTTAGAGCAGCACAAAGTTAGCTATATGCCCATCAACAGATGAATGGATAAAGAAAATGTGGCAAGCTGGGCAAGGGGGCGCCTGCCTGCAATCCCAGTCCTTTGGAGGCTGAGGTAGGAAGACAGGCAAAAGTTCAAGGCTATATAGCGAGTTCAAGGCCAGCCTGAACTACAGGGAGAGACCCTGTCTCAAAAAACCAAAAACAAATGTGGCATATAGTAGTATTCTATACACAATGGAGTACTACACAGCCATAAAGGATACATTTGAGTCTTCTACAGGAAAATGGAGGGATCTTGAGACCATAATGCTAAATGAAATAAATTACGAAAGATTAACTATCACATGACCTCACTAATATGAGACCCAAAACACAATTTAAAGAGCAAAATAAAGAGGCCATAAAAATGTTAAGAAACAGGAAGGTGGACTCTGCACCAAACCCCAAGATGAATGTAACCACTATGTATCACAAACATAAAGTGCTGTATTCGAAAATACAAAGCCGATTTAAGAAGCAAAATCTTGGACATGTTACCTTTCCTAAAAACACATCGATGTGGTAGGACATCTGACTTTTAGAAAAGTTGTATAAGGGAAATCTCAAAAAAAAAATCCAAGTACACACCTAAAAACATGCTTAAAATCTATCCACTTTGTAATTCTCCAGGAAATAACTAATCCCAGACTGGGAGGGAGGAGACCTAAATCTAGCAGGGACTGGCGCCCGCGGCGTCTCCAAGGGAGGGAGGGAGGCGGCGCCCGCGTGACTCTCAGGGGCGGGGCGGGGCCTGCCCGGCCTCCCGGGCTCCGGTTGGCTGTGTGGGGAGCCTTGGCCGCCGGGAAGGCCGTTTCCCTCCGCGAACTGCGGGGAACTCGGACGCCCCTGCGGCCTCCGGGCGTGCAGTCGATCGGGCTGCTGAGAGCTTCGGCAGAGCGTCCCTCGTCGTGGAAGGCCGAGGCCCTCCCCGCGCGCGGACGTCGCGGCCGCCCGGCCTGGTCGCTCCCCTCCGCTGGCCAACCCGCCGGGGCCGACTTACCCTCGCAGCAGCAAGCCGCGCAGTTTGAAGGCGGAGAGCGCCCGGCTGCGCAGCTGCTCCGGCGCCATGCTTGAGATTTGGCGCCACCGCCGCGGCTCCGCCCCTTTCCGGCGCGGCCACGCCCACGCCCCCGTCCGGTTCTCCTCTCTGCGGCTGCGCGCGGCGAAGCGCCGCTGCACACCGGAGGCCTGGCGGTGGAGGTCGTGCCGCTCTCGGCCGTCGGGATGTCGAGGGCGACCGAGTCCTTCCCTGTGTCTGGCGGGAAAGTGCTTCCCTTATCCTGGTACACCAGGAGCGTCTCCTCCTTCGCGCAGGCCCAGGAGATAACCTGCGGCGTCCCGGGTTTTCCCCGAGAGACACTGGAAGGCATCACAGATCCCCGTCGCTTTGGGCGGGGGCGGGGTGCTGGGGAATCGAACTCAGGGCCTTGGCGCTTGCTAGGCATGTGCTCTACCGCCGTGCTAAATACACGCGCGCGCCCAGGTCAGCTTCTGGGTTAAGAAAATACAGAGGAAAGAGGAGTAAGTCAAATCACACCACGAGGGAACAACCAGGCACATCCAGAATGTGGAACAATCTAAAAGCCAAGTGATTTGATCTCTTTACAAAATTAGTGTCATGCAGGGTAAGCGACAGATGGACCAATCCAAAGTGTGCTCTCAACTAACTCCCAGTGAGTTTTTCTTCCTCCCCTCCCACACCGAAGAGGACTGACCCGTGTAACCCACAGGATGTTGTGGACAGGACAGGTAAAACTTCCAAGGCCAGGTCATAAAAGAGGGCTTTGTCGCTCTATCTTGGGGAAGCAGCTCCCTTCAAACAGCTCTATGAAAAAGATCATATGTTAAGAGATCGAGGCCCCTTGCCAACAGTCAGCACCGACTTGTCAGCATGTGCGAGCACTTTCAGTAGAAGCAGACCTTCCAGCCCCAGAGACCAGAGACTGAACACCTCAGTCAAGCTGTCCCCAAATTCCTGAATGAGATAATAAACCTTTCTTGTTTTAAACCACTAAATTTTGGGCTAGTGTGTTACACAGCAGTAGATAACTAATACATACCTTTAAAAAGATTAAAAAATAACAACTAACTTGGGTCCTACTTTTAAAAAAATATACTGTAAAAGATATTTGAAGTGCAGTTTGGGAATCTTGATTATGAATTGAATATCGTATTGAGGAATTCATTTTCTTAGATGTACTATGTAGGTGAAAGTCCTTATTTTTCAAAAATTACATTAAAGTCGCTACGGATTTAGCTCAGTGGTTAGAGTGCCTGCCTCACAAGCACAAGGCCCTGAGTTCGATCCCCAGCACCAGGAAAAAAAAAAATCAGAATTATGTTGAAGTGTAACATTGCTCCTACTCTCAACTCCACAAAACGAAACATGGACAAACCTATTTATAAATATATAGCTATTATGGTGATACTAGTAATAACTCAGTGTAAGTGGAGGACATATGAGTATTCCTGGAACAATTTTTTCAACATTTCTTCATGTTTGATAGATTTCATAGTAAGAAATTGGAGAGAAAAAAAATGATTCCAATTTCTCAGTTTCCTCTCACAATCTAGCAATGATTCCCTTTCTTCCATACATTTTCAGCTTTTTCCCCCTCTGGCTCATAAAGTCCCAATACATCATTGCACAACTAAGTATTGATGACTTCCAAATCCCTATCCTATCTCTAGTCTCTGTCTCTCTCAGGTTTCATTTTGTTTCTGTTTTTTTTGGGGGGGGGTTTGGTGCTGGGGATCGAACTCAGGGCCTTGTGCTTGGAAAGCAAGCACTCTAACCACTGAACTAAATCCCCAGCCCTCTCTCAGGTTTCAAGATCAACTGGGTCGCCCCCAAATGGACTCAGTCTCATCCTGCTCCTCCTTCTTGTTCACTAAGCCGGTGATGCACTCCACTTACCTGCCAACCAGCAAGTACACAGCATCTTTGATTCTTTCCTCTTCTTCCTCCTCCATAAGCCAATCAGCTGGCAAATCTCACTGGTTTCCTGTCTCCATGGCCAAGACCCTCACTTAGGCCATCGGCCTCTCTAGGCAGCTATAACTTACCCACTAATTGGTCTCTTTGCTTCCAATCTTGACATTAGAATAAAGTAAGTGAGTGTGGGTGTGTGTGTGTGTGTGTGTGTGTGTGTGTGTGTGTGTGTTTCCTGGGGAATGAATCCATGGCCTTCATACTGAGCCATGTTCCCAGCCCTTTTTTATTTTGAGGCAGCTTTAGCACTAAGTCACTAAAGTGCTAAAGCTGGGTTCGAACTCACAGTCCTCCTGTCTTGGTTTACCAGAGTGCTGGGATTACAGGCATGTACCACCATTCTGGACTTTTTTTTTTTTTTTTTTTTTTTTTTTTGGTGCCAGAGATCAAACTTGGGGCCTTGTGCTTGCAAGGCAAGTACTCTAACCGCTGAGCTAAATCTCCAGCCCAACTTAAAATGCTTCAAAATCTTACCCTATTAGAATAAACAAGTCATCTCTCCTGCTCCTGGTCCTTCTGCCAGGAGCACTTCTCTCCCTCTTCCTCTCCATTTGCTTGGACAATTTTCACTCTTCCTTTAGTTCTTACTTTAGACTTTACTTCTCAGGAACCTTCCTGGGCTCCCAGAGATCTGAGTTAAGCTTAGGCCCTCCTCTGTAGCCCAAGGCATCCTGGACTTTTGCTACCTTCATACTTACTGCATCTATGCTCACTGTTTGCTGGCCTACAGCCTCCACTAGACTTTAAATTCCAGTAGGACCAGCGTTCCACAAAAATACAGGACTTTGCTGGGTACGGAGTGGTGCATACCTGTAGTTCCAGCTCCTCAAGAAGCTGAGGCAGGAGGATCACTTAAACCCGGGACTTTGTGGCCAGCCTGTGCAACATAAGCAAGATCTTCCTTCTTAAAGTAAAAATACAGTACCAGTATCTCTAGTAACTATAAAGTGATTGAGTGAGGACGTATATGCAAGTAATTGAGGCATAAGTACATAGATCTGAAGTTCAGTGGAATGCAGTTCAGTATATTTTGGTAAAATGTATGCACCCATGTAACAATATCAGAATATAAATCATGTCCACCACTGTAGAACATCCCTTGTACTCTTTTCCATCAATTCCCAGTTCCTATCCCCAAATAACCACATTTCAGCTTTCCATCTAGTTTTGTTTATCTTGGATTTCATAAGTAATTTTGTCATTTTTTATTTCTGAGAAGCAAATCATATACAAATATAAACTGTTTATCCATTCACCTAGTAAGAGAGATTTGGGGTCTTTACACTTTCTGGGTTGTTCATGGTATGTCATTTTCTGTATGTATATATATTTTAATTTTCTCGTGTAAATTCTTATAGGTAAAATACTAGGTCATGTAGTACATATGTTTTTATATACTCCTATCTTATATAGATGTATAGGACTTTAACTCACTATATGGCCCAGACTGCCCTTGAACAAACAGTGATCCTCCTTTCTCAGCCTCCCAAGTGCCAGGATTACAGGTATGTGCCACCATGCCCAGCAAGAAAGTAATATCTAAACTGAAAGTTGAAGGGTGAATTATCTAAGTGAAGTTAGTCTGGTATATGTTATAAATAAAAGGGAGAAATTTTTACATTTAAAATTATACTTGGAACAAATCCCCAATTGCCCAGGAAATATCACAAAGAATCAACAACTGGGATCTAATTTTATTAAAAAGCTTTTGCACAGCAAAAGAAACCACTAACAGAGCAAAGAGACAACCAACAGAGTGGGAAAAAATTTTTGCCAGCTGTTTCTCCAACAAAGGACTAACATCTCGAATATACAAAGAACTCAAAAAAATGAGACCCCCCCAAATTTAAAGACCCAATCCAAAAGTGGGCAACTGAAATGAATAAACACTCCTCAGATGAAGAAGCAGAAACAGCAAATAAACATATGAAAAAAAATTCAACATCACTGGTCATTTAAGAGAGGCAAATTTAAACAACCCTGAGATTCCATCTCACTCCAGAAAGAATGGCTGTTATCAACAAATCAGCCAATAACAAATGCTGGAGAGGCTATAGAGAAAAAGGAACCCTTCTCCAGTTTTGGTGGGAATGTAGACTGGTGCAACCGTTATGGAAATCAGTGTGGAGATTCCTCAAGGAAGTAGGACTAGAGGTTCCATTTGACCCAGCTATTCCCCTTCTTGGTATCTTCCCCAAAGAATTAAAAGCATCAAACCACAGCAATACATGCACACCCATGTTTATAGCGGCACAGTTTGTAATAGCTAAATCTTGGAAACAGCCCAAATGCTCATCGACTGAGGAATGGATAAAGAAAATGTGTTTGTTTTTTTTTTTATACAATGAAGTATTACTCTACTATAAAGAACGATAAGCCTGAGCTATTTCTAGGTAAATGGATGCATTTTGAGACCATACTCTTAACTGAAATAAATCGGACACACATGTTTAAATACTCCATTGTTTCTCTGGTGTGAGAAACTGAAAGTGTAAATAAAGACTAAAATGTATTATATTGGGAAAGGGAAAAAAGTGTCCAAATGGGAAAGGGAACAAGGGAGGCAGAGGGGGAAAGGAACAGAGTGACAAGAGAAATAAGAAATGGTAGGAAAAAATGGAAACGAAGCTTTTGTAAATAAGGAGGGAGAAGGGGGTGGGGGGAGGGGAGGGGGATGGGGAAAAAAAGAAGCAACAAGATATATCATGTACAGGTACCAATCCCTTATGATGAATGTTATCACTATGTACATCTAAAATGTACCATTAAAATAAAATTTTGTTTTAAAGCATAAAAAAAACCTTGTGTTTCTTTTTCTAGCAATATGGCAAACTAGATATCCTGAATAATCCTTGCTCTGAAAATCTAAATATTTTAATTAAATATGAAAACAAATGTTGAAAACGCATTAATAGACTACTAAAAATGTAAAGTACCTAGGAAGAGGAGGAGAAGGAGGACAAAATTTTATAAAAATATTGGAGATCAGGGGTGGGGGTGTAATTCAATGACAGAACGTTTGCCTAACATGCATACGGCCCTGGGTTTAATCACCAGTACAACAAAAATAAATAAATCAATGAGAAATTATGCAAGGTAGAAAACTGGCTTTCCTGTTGATACGATAAACTCAAACACTGAAACTGCATCCATTTATTTTATACCACTTTGAGCAGTACAGGCAGCAAGAGACAAAATAACCATTACTCAGGGTGTGAAATCTAGTTGGGCGTGGTGGCGCACGCCTGTAAACCCAGCAGTCGGGAGGATGAGGCAGGACTCATGAGTTGGAGGCCAGCTTGGAGTACACAGTGAGTTCAAGGCCAACCTGAACGACATGAGTCCCCGTCTCAAAACAACAATAACAACAAAAATCTAATAGAAAACCCCTTGCATAAAGCTGAAAGTTCAAAAGGCTTCCCTGAGATACTATTCCTATTGTGTCACTTTAGCAAAGCCCCACAAATTTAACAGCATATTTGTTGGTAAGACTGAGAGAAACTGTCACTGTCACACGTTATTGGCAATAACACCCCTACGGAAGGAAGTTTAACAGCATCTAGCAAAATTGCTTATGCTTTTATCCTCTCATTCTGCAGTCCCCACTTCTAGAACCCCACTCTAGACAAATTTGTAAAACTACGAAGTCACATTTGCATAGTTACTCATCACAGGATTATGTGTGATAACGAAAACCAGAAATAACTCGTAGGTCCATCAATAAGGACTTGACTAAATTGTGACATCTACTCAATGGAGTACTGTACTGAGAAGTTGTCAAAAGGACAGAGGAAGATCGCTACATGGGGATATGGAAGGATACGTTGTTAAATGGAAGAAAGTTACAGAACTGTGTATGTTTCCTTGTGTTCAAAAAGTGGGAAATGCTGTGTCTCTGTGTGTGTTTGCTTACACTGTCTAAAGAAAACGACAGAAAGCATCGCTGAAGTGCACCAGACCCCCAGAGTCTTCTGTGACGCAGCATGAAGAATTCCTGGAAAAACAACCCACCCAGACTCTAATGAAGCCTTTAGCTGCGGCTACCAGGCTAAAGAAACGGGCGGGATGGCTGTACGGGTTCCTGAGAAAGCACACTGAGAAAGCACCCAAAGACCCAAAATGTGGGAAAACAGGAAAACTAACCCATTTCACAAATCAGTGCCCACACACACACAGACCGAGACACAGACAGAGAAAACGCTCTTAAGAGGCACAGAATGATCAAATATAACACTACGCAAACCAACGGTAAACGACATTTTGGGAGAAGCAAGGAATTTGACTATGGATCGACTACTGAGTGAGGCTGGATCGGCAAAACGCAATCTCCAGAGAGAAGAACAAGCGCGTAGCTCGCCTCCGGGGAAGCCGACGCCCCTTCCCTATTGCTCAGAGCCAAAGAATCCCTCGCAGGCCACGCGTGCTGGGCTCGGCTTCCCCAGCGGGCGAGCCGCGGCGCAGACGCACTGATTCCGCCTTCCCACCAATCTCGACCCTCGACGCGTTCCGTCGGCGCGTGCGAGCCGGAGTCGAATCGACACGAGGCGGCTCGGCGGGCTGCGGCGCGCCCGGCGACGGCGCGGATGGCGGACTTGCAGCTGTTCTGCGTGGCGGAGGAGCGCAGCGGTCACTGCGCGGTGGTGGACGGAAACTTCCTCTACGTGTGGGGGGGCTACGTGGTAAGGGGAAGAGGCGGGGCGGGACGGACTCGCGCCGGGAGCCCGCCCGGCCGCTCAGTCCGAGGGGCCTGCGAGCGCCGCCCACACGGCTCCTGCGGCCCGAGCTGGGCCCCGCGGCCCGAGCTGGGCGGGCCCGAGCTGGGCGGGCCCGCGCTCAGCCGTCCGGCGGTTGCTTCCTCCGCTGAAGCCTCCGCGCCCGGCTTCCGGGCGCTTCCCACCCCGCCGCGCTGTCCTTAACCCGGGTTTGTCCCAGACACTCAGTTGCGCGCAGTTATTCTCA
Organism: Hystrix cristata; assembly: GCA_004026905.1. NCBI lineage: Eukaryota > Metazoa > Chordata > Mammalia > Rodentia > Hystricidae > Hystrix > Hystrix cristata. The sequence continues at coordinate 49,600 of PVJO010006696.1, forward strand.
CTTTAAATCCGGGCGGGCTCGGAAGGAGGCGACGACGCCGTGATGCATTATTCTTTTCCCCACGGCATGATGTGAAATAAAGTCTCGAAATCACTGAAGCAGTTAAATATTTCTAAGCTATTTTTAGTGACGTTTCTCTGCTAATGGATGATTAGGGATTTTTCCAAAACCCTCGAATTTCAAAGTAGACTCAGTAACACTCTACCAAAGAATATTATGGTTTGAAATTCGGATTACGGTAGTGTTTGGACTGTGTGTGTTTTGTTGCTAGAATCACAATTATAAATTAGCAAGAGTTATAAATCAGTAGGACAATTGAGGGATGTGTGCCAACTTTCATAGCAGATTTTTTTTTACAACGCCATCTGGAAGCTCCACTGAAAATAGAACCTACATCTGACTGTCTCCGTACTATTATTTGACAGACCTGTAACATGACGGAATCACACTGAAATAAAGTATACACTGTGTGTGTTAATAAGTCTCAGATGCAAGTTGGTTTTTGTTGTTGTTTGTGTGTTTATTCTTAGTATAGTAGCAGAAAAATTAGAATTTATCTTTGAGCGTCTACTATATCTGGCATGTGCTAGGAGGTCTCCTGTCCCTAGTCTTATATAATCCTTACTGTAATCCTCTAAAGTAGCCCGTGTCTTCATTTTATAAATAAAGACAGTAAGTCAATGAGAGTAACTTTAAGGACATTTGACCTAAAAGGCAGCAGATTACAATTTTTGTATGTCTCGTATACAAAGGCTGTTTGTTTAAATGGTAAACTAAATTATTGAACTTTAATATTTTTAGTATTTGTTTTTTATTTAAAAAATAGGCTAGATGTAATGGTTATGTGCACAAAAAATATTTTGATTGTTTTTGAGCTCTGCCACGCGAAGATGTATAGGTGTCAAACTTCATCTGCTGTATTGATTCTTTATGTTGTGAAGGTTAAGTGAAAAAATTTAAAATAATGATCTGTGATTAGCTGTGCCGCATGCCTGTAATCCCATCTACGCAGGAGGGAGGCCGAGGCAGGAGCGTCGCAAGTTCGAGCCCAGCCTGAACAAATTAGTGAGACCCTATTTCAAAATTTGAAAAAAGACCTGAGGATGTAGCTCATTGGTAGAGTGCTTGCCTAACACACAGGAGGCTCTGGGTTCAATCTTCAGTACTGCAAAATAAATAAATACAATGATCTTATAATATATCTGTATAGATTTGTTTTAGATCCATACATGAAATGTCTCATATCAGTATAGAATTCTTTTGGGTTCATTAATGAAATGTCTGAGTTTTTTACATCTTATTTTAATTTTTCTTTTTTTTTTTTTTTGATACAGAGTCTCACTATGTAGTTCAGGCTGACCTTGGACCCCCTGTGTGCCCAGGCTGGCCTCAAACTTGCAGCAGTCCTCCTGCCTCAGCCTCACCAAGTGATGGGATTACAGGCATGTGCCACCATGCCCAGCATTTATTTTAATTTTGAAACTTATATAATTGATAGGATTCCAGTTCTTCAGGTGGCAGTTATGGAATGGAAATACTTCTTCTCCTACTTCTTATTCATCCAGTCAGCAGAAGTGCTATAAGAACCATGCTGGAAAATACAACACGTCTATTACTTTTTGAATTCCCAGAATCATCAGCAATTAAACTGTATGTAAGATGTAAGTGGGGGAGGAAAAGGAAAGTAGGAAGCAAAAGAAGACTCCCCCAACAACTGTCTTGGTAGGCCCTTCTGAGTAGAAGCTACTTACAGGCTGCAGCGTCTGGTGTTACTGTAGTAGCCAGTAGTTGGTATATATTCCAGCCACAATTTTCCTTTTCCTTAACACAAGCAGTGTATGTTAAAACTGGAAAACGTGCATCCTAAAACTCATAGATATCTCTGAATTACTTTAGAGATAGGTAATTATCTCATTATTGAATGGATCTCAAAAAGCAGTGTATCTGAAAATGCCGTTAGTGGTAAGAGAAGTAATGCTAGGGGAAGAAAGTGTTAAATTCTAGTTGGTGCCAGAGTACCCTTTTACTTAGTTCTGCCAGAGTAGCCTTTTACTTAGTTCTTCCATATCTTTTTTTTGCTTGTTTTGTTTTTGTTTTTGTTTTTGTTTTTGCTGCTGGGGATCGAACTCGGGGCCTTGCACTTGCCAGATGAGTGCTCTACTGCTGAGCTAAATCCCCAGCCCCTTAGTTCTTCCATATTACTGAACTTCATAGAACTTCTGTGCTGCCACTAGGAGCATTAAAAGCTATGAGTAGTTTTTCCTAATCTGGAGGAAAAGTTTAGTGTCTTCATGTTTGTCAAAGGAATGTGTCCCTCTTATGGCCTTAATCATTTAAAAAGTGTGTTTTTCCCCAGCAACTAATATTCATACATTTTCCTCTGAACTTTCCCTTTTAGAAACTAACTGCATAAATATGATTACATATTTCTTAGGAAAAGGATCAATTTAGAAAATGTTCAAAAAGAATGAAGGTAGGAAGCTTATAGTGCCAGATATTAAAATGCATCACAACACTGTGCTAATCAAATCAGTGTCCAGATGCAGTATCAATAGCACCACAGAATAGGAAAGAAATCACACAGATAGCCAAACATATAAAATACATTTTTCAGTTTTTTTAGTTTTTTTTGAGACAGGGTCTCTGTAATTCAGGCTGGCCTTGAACTCACTGTGTAGCCCAGGCTGGTCTCTGACTCACAGTGATCCTCCTGCAGGCCTGTACCACCATGCTGGGCATAAGACTGTTTCATTTAAGAAGTCGCATTTCAAATCTGAAAAGCAATCACTTGTGGAGTAAGTAGCCCTAGGATCACTGGAGGAAAATGATATTGTAGCCGCAGGATTGACAAGTTAAATATAGAAAAATTAAATTACTGTTTGGGAAGGATTATGTGATTATTGTAAAATCTTGAGTTGGGAAAGGAAAATCTGAATTGGGGAGAAAACTATAAAGAAAAAGATTGACAGATCCAACTTAAAAAAATTAAAAGTTTATTTTTAAGCACCACAAACTGAGAAGGTAAATGACAAATGGGAAGATATTTGCAGCATATGTAATAGACAAAGATCCTATAAAACAATATCACCACTGAAAAATGATGGATAAGCACAATTTACAAAAGAAATAGAAATACAAGCGCCAAAGAAACCCAGCTGAAAACAACAATGAGGTTTTTCTTCTCCCATTTGCAAAGATTAGAATTTTGGGGAAAAGCATAGAGAAATGAATTACTCTACATTTTTCATGGGGTACACACTTGTATAACCTTGTTGAGAAATTTAGCAATGTGTATCACTTATGTTCTCTTTAACCTAACAGTTCTACTTTACATTATTTGCCAGTGATCACATGGACTATCTATGACATATGGAAGACGTTATTCTTTTTAAGTGCCGGAATCTGAACCTCCTTTATGTTTTTGGTATTTCCTCACTGAGTGACTGTTGTTGATGCATTTATTTTTGTTGTCTCACTATCTTTTTATCTACCCCACAGAATGTTATTTCTACAATGATAGTTTGTTCCTTTTTATATCCCCAGTGTCTAGAACTGGTTATACTCAGTAGGTACCCAATAAAAACCTGAAGGCCAGACACTCACTTCCATCTTCATTTGTAGCTAAGTTGTGAGTAAGACCTTGTTGTTTAGATTAACTTGTGCTAGATTCAGATTCAAAAATAAAGAATAAAGATGTAAAAATTCTAGGTCCTATAGAGGATTCTTACCATGGCAACAGTTTCAGAAGCTCAAGTTCCGTGACATTAAATGCAGTGCTACAAGCCATAGTGTGGTGCTCACCAATGACTGCCAAGCTATAAAATGGCATGATTTTAGACCTTGCTATTTATGTATTTTTGTGGTAGTGGGGACTGAACCCAGGGTCTCTGCATTGTACTACATGCCCAACCCTTTTTTTTATTTTATTTTGGAACAGGGTCTCCTTAAGTCACCAAATTGCCCAGGCTGGGCTTGAATTTATCATCCTCCTGCCTAAGCCTTCAAAGCGCTGGGATTACAAGTGAACACCACCTCACACAGCTCTTATCTTGAATATTCTTGTTAATCACTCTTTTTTAAAATAGTTTTACCACATATGTATAAGTTATCTATTATTTGGTTTTAGAATTATAGTATGTTTTCTTTCATGGTTTTTAGGTTTTGTTTTGTTTTGGTTTTTTTGGAGCTGGGGATTGAACCCAAGGCCTTATGCTTGCAAGGCAAGCACTCTAACCACTGAGCTAAATCCCCAGCCCCTTTGTTTTGTTTTTGAGTTGGGGTCATGCTGTGTTGCCCAGCATGTCTTTAACTCCTAGGCCCGAGTGATCCTCCCCTGGAGCTTCCCTGATGCTGTGACTGCACATGTGTGTCACCAGGCTCAGGTAGTTTTTAGAATTATAGGCTGCTTAATCAGCTGGTACACACTTGTGTGACTGTACCTGTTGTTACTTGGTGTCTTCTGGTTCATCAGTGCCTGGTGATGCACACTTGTTAGATGCTTTGAAAATCATCCCTGAATCCATCCGTATTCTCTTGTATGAGTTACTGAGATTGTTTAATCCGCCTGTGACTAGTGCATATTTGTTATAAACAATGTTGCAGTGAGCATTCTTATTGCATGCCTTTATTAGACATGCACAGGGGCATAGATATTCTTTAGGGCATACACTAGGGAATGGAATGCTGGTCACTTGGTGTGCAAATTTATTTGGAGATTGCAGACTGTTGCCCCCATATTTTTATCAACTTATATCCCCACCAGCCTCCTCCTTGCTCCACATCTTTGACAACAGTTGGTACCATCTGCCCTTAAATTTTTTGCCAATCCAGTGAATATGACATGATATTTTTATTTTATTTTTTTTTATTTTAAACCAAGAACATGTATTGGTACATTCTACATACAATGGTCACATTCATTACATTAATTCTGTACCTATACATGATGTATCTTGGTTCTCCCCTCTCTCCCCCCCTCCCCTCTGCACCCTCCCTCCCTATTTACAGCAGGTTCATTCATCATTTTCCATATTTTCCCATTCCCCTCTCTCCCCTGTTGCCTTTCTGCTTTTCCCCTTCTTTCCTTCTAGTACTCCTCTCCTCTGCACACCATCCTCCTTTTATATAATATCTATTACACCTCTTTGACATGATATTTTTATAGTTTTTGTTTTCGTCCTCTGGATGACCAATAAATTGGAGTGCCTTTTCATAACTTTATGGCCTGCTCGTGTCTTCTCTTCTGTGAAAATGCTGGTAAAATGAATGCCTTTTGCTCATTTTTTCCATGGGTTACTTGTCTTTTTTATGTGTGAATTCTTTAGATAGTTGTATGAGTTGAATATGTCTTTTTAGTTTGAAGTTTGTCTTTGCATGTTCTTGGTAATTCTTTTGTTGAACAAAAGTTATTAATTTTAATATAATTTTACACATTTCCTTAATGCTTCATGTTTTCTGCACTTGAAGAACTATTTCCCATGTGGAGGTCATAAAGTGTCCAGTATTGTCTTCTAAACAGTTTTCAGTTTTACCTTCCATGTTTAAATCTGTTAACCTGGATTTTTTTTGTTTGTTTGTTTGCTTTGTTAGGTTTAAAGTAGGTTTCTAATTATAATTTTCCAATTATATTTCCTACATGGATAACCACTTGTCCTCATGTCATATGTTAAGTCCCTCCTTTCCCTACTAACCTGCAAACCCAATCTGTCATACATCAAGCTTTTGTGGATGTGTGATCTGTTTCTAGATTGTTTATTCTATTTATTCTACTTATTCTTGGAACAGAACCACATTATCTAAATTGCAGTAGCTTTATCAGAGGTCTCATTGTGGGGCAGTGAAATCCCTATCCTCACTCTATCTTGTTCTTTAGGAATTTTTTGGTTATTTGGGCCTTTTGTTCTTTTGTACATTTTTTTGCTATTTTTAGTCAAATAAATAAAACATAAAATTTGCCATTTTAACCATATTTAAGTGTATAGTTCAGTGGAGTCGATTAAGTTCACAGTGTTGCACAACCATCACCACTGTCTAGTTCCAAAGTTTTCATGACTCTGAACTCTGTGCCCATCTTATACTACGTCCCCATTCCCCTCCGCTCAGCCCCAGGTCGCCTTTACTTTGTGTTTCTATGAATTTGTCTTTTAGCTATTTCATAAGTGAAATCATATAGTACTTGTCTTTTTGCTTCTGTCTTATTTTTCAAAGTTCTTCCATGTTGTGCTAGGCATCAGAACATCATACCTTTCTATAGCAGAATAATATTCATACCTTTTTGTTTTTGTTTTTTTGCACTGGGGATTGAACTCAGGGCCTTGTGCTTGCTAGGCAAGTGCTCTACCACTGAGCTAAATCTCCAGCCCCTTCATATATTTTTACAAGCTGAATAATACTACATTGTATTATATACCACATTTTATTTATCTACTCATCTGTTGATAGATACTTGGATTTGTTTTCACTTTTGTGTATTGTGAATAATGCTGCTGTGAACATTGGTATACAAGTATCTGAGTTCCTATTTTCAGTCTTTTGAGTGTCTAGAAGTTGAACTTTTGGGTCACATGTTTACTTAATTTTCTATTTATCTTTTCTAGGAACAAGCACATCATTTTTCATAATAATGAAACATATGTATAACATTTTAAATCAGAAAAGTGTCACATTTCACAAAGTACCCTATTTGGGTTTATTGGTTGCTATATTCAATGTTCAGATCTTTGGAGAGATGGACATGTAATGAAATTGAACTTTCTAATCCAATTATGTAGCATATCTTTCTACTCATCCAGGACTTTAAATTTTTATTTTATTTTATTCTATTTATTGATTGATTGATTGATTGGATGCTGGGAATTGAACTCAGGGCCTTACACTTACTAGGCAAACACTCTACCACTCAGCTAAGTCTCCAACTCCAGGACTTTTTTATTCATTCAGTAAAATCCAATCATTATCTTCTTAGGGAATGGGTATATCTTTTTTATTTCTACTAATTTTTAAAATTTAAATTTCTTGATTGTTGCTGGTATTCTAAAATACAATTATAAATATTTTGAATTTGGCACAATTTCTCAATTTTGATTAGTTCTTTGTAATTTTCTGTTGTTTTTATTTTCTATAGATAATCATATAATTTGCAAATGGTGACAGTTTGGTTTCTTCCTTTTTTTTTTTGCTTATTTGAGACAGGGTCTCACTGGTCCAGGCTGGCCTTGAACTCACTGTGTAGCCCAGGCTGGCCTCAAACTGATGTTGATCCTCCAGTCTCAGCCTTCCCAAGTGCTGGGATTACAGGAATGAGCCACCTCACCCGGCTGGTTTCTTCCAGTCTAACCTTCATTCCTTATTTTCTCTACTGCACTGGTGAACCTGAAGTACAATGTTAAATAGAGATTACTCATTTTCATTGTTCATATTTGTAAAAGGTTGTTTCTGACATTTGGCTATTAAATTTGATGTTTGCTTTTTTTTTGTAGTTGGCCTTTATCAAATGAAGGAAGTTCTCTTCCATCTGATTTTCACTCTTTTTTGGTTTTTGGAGTGTGCGGGGCCTCACCCTTTCTAAGCCTGTTCTGCACCACTGAGTGCCCCCAGCACTCTTTATCTGACGTTCAATGAATGATGTTGAATTTTAGAGTTTTAGAGAAGTTTAGGTAATCTCTTTTTTTTTTTATTTTTATTTTTACCAAGAACATGTATTGGTACATTGTATACATAATGATCATAATCAACATGGTTATTTTGTACCTGTACATGATACATCTTGGTTAGGTAATCTCTTTTTAAATATATTACTAGATCCTCTTTGCTAATTATTTTTAAAACTTTTGTATATGTGTTTCGTAAGTGAATTGGGTAATGCTCCTTTTTTAATACTGTATAATAGTTATTGTAAGACTGGATTATTTATTCTTTGAGTGTTTGGGAGAACTTGTCTGTAGAACCATCTGGGCCTGACACTTTGTGGTAGAGATTTTAGACTGAAGATTCAGTCAGCTCGAAGTTCATGTTTTCCATTTTTATTTTAAATCAGAGTTGACATGGGGTCCCCAACCATGCCACTATGTCCATTTCATTTAAATTTTCAAATGTATTGGCATAAATCTAAACTGTTCATAATGTCCTCTATTTAATCTCTACAGCAACTGTAGGTATGTCCCCTTTTCCATCCCTAAAGTCGCTTATTAGTAATATCTTCTTTTTTTCTCTCTTGAATAATCCTTCCAGAAGTTTATCAGCCTTTTGAAAACCAAAATTTGATCCTCTCTATTGTATTCTTTCTATATTCCTAATACCTGCTCCTTTTTATTTTTTCCTATTTTCTTTCTTCTTTTTTTTTTTTTGAGACAGAGTCTTGCTATGTAGTTCAGACCAGCCGTGAATTCACTATGTAGTCCAGGCTGGCCTTGAAATCTCAGCCTCACAGTGATCCTCCTGTCTCAGCCACCCCCAGTGCTGGGATTACAGGTGTGTGCCACCATACCCAGCTCTTCCTACTTTCTTTGGGTTTATTAGGTTGCTATTTCTTCAGTTTCTTTTTTTTTTTTTTTTGGTGTTGGGGTTTGAACTCTGGGCCCTGTGCTTGCAAGGCAAGCACTATTTCTTCAGTTTCTGAAATTGTATGCTTAACTCATGCTTCATAAAATTCTTTTAAACTTGTAAGTATTTAAGGCTGTAAAATTTCTTCTGGCCAGACATGTTGGCACATGCTTGTAATCCCAGCACTTGGGAAACTGAGGCAGGAGGATCACTGAGAGTTCAGGGCCAACCTGGGCTACCTAGTGAGTTCAAGCCCAGCCTGAACTACATAGCCAGACCCTGTCTCAATAAAACAAAACAAAAAAGTCTCTTCTAAGTACCACTTTAGCTGCATCCCTCAAGTCAAGCAGTATTTTGTCATAAATTTTAAATATTTTATACTTTTTTCGTGTGGTCCTAGGGGTTGAACCTAGAGCCTTTACTCTGTGCCACATCCCCAGCCCAGACTTGGCTCAAACTTGGCAATACTCCTGCCTCAGCCTCCCAGGGTGTGGGGATTACAGGTGTGCCATACCACACCTGCTTCTTTAATTCTGATTTGACTCTTAAATTGTTTGGGGGGATATTCTAAATTTCTAAGCATACAGTGTTCTTACAATTAGATTTGTTTCAATTAATTTCTAACTTAATCGTACTGTATGATTTATTGGTGTCAGATACCAGTCCTTTAGAATATTTTTAGGCTTCCTTTAAAGACCTAGAATGTGGGGCTGGGGATTTAGCTCAGTGGTAGAGCGCCAGCCTCGCAAGCACAAGGCCCTGAGTTCGATCCCCAGCACCAAAAAAAAAAAAAAAAAAAAAAAAAAGACTAGTATGTGGTCAGTTTTCACAAATATGCTATTTGTGTTTTTTTTTGGTGCTCAGGTTTGAACTCAGGACCTTGTGCTTTCTAGGCAAGCACTCTAACCACTTAGCTACATCCCCAACCCCAATTTTGTTCTTATGAAGAATATACAGTTGAACTATTGGTTGAGGTATTTTATATATATATACATTTTATCAGCTTTCTAATTGTATTTTTCTAATTTCCTATACCCCTATTATTTTATCTCCTGTTCTATCAATCACTACATCAGGTAATACAATCTCCAACTCTGACTTAGGCTTATTGGTTTTTCCCAGTGGCCCTGTCCATTTTTGTTTGATATGTGCTACTTTTTATGGTATCCAGGAATTTAGAATTGTTATAACTTTCTGGTTACTTAGCTATTTTATTAATTTGTAACAATCTTCTTTATCTGTAGTAATGCAGTTTGCCTTAAAAACCTATTTTGCTAATACTAATGCAACAATACCAGTTATTTGGTAGTTAATATTTGCGTGGCTTTTCCACACTCTGCTGGAAGCTGTGTGTCTTTGTATTTTATGTACTACATATAGACAACTCTTATTTTTATCCAGTCTGCTATTATTTGTCTTTTATCTAGAGAATTTCCCCTATTTTCTTTCTTTTTTTGAGACAGGGTCTTGCTGTGTAGCCCAGGCTGGCCTCGAACTCTCAATGAGCCTCCTCCCTCAGCCTCCTGAGTGCTGGGATTAGTTCTGCCTATTTTCATTTAATCTAATTCTGATATACTTTTGTCATTACGTGTTTTATATTTTCCCATTTTTCCTTTTTTGACTTTTTTAATTTAATAAATTTTATTTCTTCTTTAGCTTTCTAATTTTGAGGACTGTTTTGTTCTTCCATTTTTTCTTTTTATTTGCATAGAAAGTATGATTTATTTTTAGTCATTTGGTAGCAACTTTATTTCAGCACAAATATGTCACAAAGTTCAAAGTTAAACTTTTTCGGTTTTGTAATACAGTAACATTCAAGTGATGTAGAAATTTTAAGTCTGATCACTTCTTTCCCTAGTTAGTACTATGCCCCTATTATGCATCTAAAAGTTTATCTCATTGGGCATCTAAAAGTTTATCTCTTTTTTAAATGTTTAAATTTACCCATACATCTTCCAATATCCTGTTATATCATTCTTTGTTGCATTTCAAATATTTAGTTTGGGATCATTTTCCTTTACCTAAAGTAGTACATCCATTGAGTTGAAGGTCTGTTATTGACCAACTGCCTCAGGTTTCATCTGAAAATTTCATTTTACTTGGGTTCTTGTAAAACATTTTGAGAGGGTATACAATTCTAGGTTGACAGTTACTTTCTTTTTTTTTAAGTTAATTTTATCGGTACACTTTTGACATACATAATCACATTCATCATAGGGAATTTGTACCTGTAGAGAAAGTTACTTTCTTAAAGCACATGAGCTAATATTACTCAGTTTTGTGTTTTTGCTGATGAGAGTTCTGTTACTAGATGGGCTGGGGATGTAGGCTCAGTGACAGAGCACTTAGTTGCCTGGCCTGTGTGGGGCGCTGGTTTCCATCCCCAGCACGGGGAGGGGAGGCTGAATTCAGTCATTGCTCACTCTGGTGCTCAGCATTCCATAACTGAGACAGGTACCTGAGATAATCAACTTACAAGGAGAAAAGCTGTATTTTGGCTCACATTTCTTTAGGTTTCTGTCCATGATTGCCCCTGTTGGTTTGGGCCTGTGGCAAAGAAACAAATCACAGTGGAATACAGCTGCTCACCTCCTGGCCAGGAAGAGAGAAGGAGACCCAAGTCCTACAGCATCTTTCAAGGCCATGCCCCCAAAGACCTAAAACCTCCCACCAGGCCCTGCCCCTAAAATTTCCACCACCTCTCATAGCACCTGTCTGGAGACTGGGCCTGTGACACATGAGCTCCTGTAAGATTGAGACTACAACAGTGGGCATCTATTTGATGGTTTCTTTTCTCTGGCTGTTTTTAAGGCTGTCTCTTTTTACAGCCTTATTGTTTTACTTTTCAGTTTTGCTCTGATGTGTCTAGGTATGGATTATTTATTTATCCTGCTAGAACTTGTTAGGATACCCTAGATCTCAGACGGTGATGATTTTCAACGATTTTACAAAACTCTCAGCTTTTGTCTCTTCAAATATTACCTCTTCCCCATTTTAATTTGTCCTAATGTAATTTTTATTAGACTTAGTTCTTTTCTTTTTCCATGTCTCTTCACTTCTTTTTAAAATATGTTTCATCTTTCTGACCTAAGTTTCCGATGACTCAGTTCACTTGTTCTCTTTACAGGATGACTTTGACAAGTGTGGTTTCAGGAGAGTGGTGGGTTCAGAAGCCAGATTGAACTGGCTTGACAAGAGACTGAGCGGTGATGTGGTTGAGACGTCTATTAAAGTTTAGTTAGCTCAGTGTAGATTTTTTTTCTTTTTCTTTTTTGTGAAAGAAGAAATGGAACAAAGTCAAGGGAAAGTTGAGGAAAGTAGTCAAGGAAAGCATGATAATGTAGAAAAGAAGGGACAATATAGAAATCTGAGAAAGTAGAGGAACTAGGCCCAAGCTTTTTGGTTGTGTGCTTCATTTGTGTTCTTATATTAGCCTTCTGAAAGAGTAGTGAAAGAGACTTTTAAAAAATACAATGATGAGGCTAAAGTGAGTATTCATTCAGGTTAATAGGAGTTACCTGCTTACCCATTCATTCAACCAGCAAATACTCCATTTGCCTTTTACGCATGAAGCACTGTGCGAGGCTCTGAGCAGTTAACTGTAACAAGGTACACCTGGTTTCTGCACTGGCGAGGCTTGAAATTCAGTGGTTTTCATAGTGGGTGCACATGACAGAGAACAAACTTCAAAGAAGAAGTCCATGACTGTCTGAAGACATTAGAAGGTCTTCAATCCCTTTGCCTATTCTAGGAGATTAGAGCAGTACCATTTAAACTGATTCCCAGAAAATAAGTAGTTAGGCAAATTCAAAAAGTGAGAAGCAAGCTGAGACTTGGAGGGATGAAGGTAGCAGCATAGTATAGAATCAGAGTTTCAGACTATCTGAAGAGTGCTAGGAAACCACTGAAAGGACTTAAGTAGAATACACGCAGTTCATTTCTGTAATATTTCTTTTGGGAGAGTGTACACGTGAGGCTACTGGAGGCTGATGCCATTAAACCTTAGAATCATACCAACTCCCCTTCTGATAATCACTTTTTTGCTTATCCATGTAATATAGATCCCTCAGTCAGACGTGAGTGGAAGTTTCCTTGAGATTAATAAATTGGTTCTGTGTGTGTGCGCACGCGCACACACGTGCAGTGAAAGAGCAAGAGAAAAGGAGAATGGAGGAGATATATACAATAATATTAATTGTACATATTTATGAGTTACAATGTGACATTTCAAAACATGTATACATGTATAATGATCAGATCTGAGAAATGGGCATATATATCACCTCAGACATTTATATTTCTTTGCATTAAGAATGTTTATTTATCCCTGTTATCTATTTATCTATTTTGAAATATTCAAATAACAATTTTCACCTATTTTTAGTCTACTGAGCTATAGGACATCAGAAGATAGCTCCACCCCTGCACTTGTGAAGCATCCTTTGTCCCCCTTCCTCCTCTCTTGGTTTATTTTACTTTTAAAATATTTTTATTCTGCTGGCAAATTTTTCTCATCCAAAAAGGTGGGATGATTGGAAATTCAAAGGATTAAATTTCAATTTTAAAGATACAGCAATGAAAAACAGCTACATCTACTAAGAATGTTATTTAGGCATCATACAGTTTTAGAACTCTTAAACCACTATTTTATTTTGCTTTTTAAAATTATTTTTAGTGCTTTAAAAATGCTATTTGAAAACTACCTATTTTAAACTATTCTGTAAATTATAAGAAGTCACTATTTTATAAGGATTTGTTTTAAACCGTAAAGGCTTTTTTGGGGAGGTGGGTGTGGTATTGGGGATCAAATCCAGGGACTTGTACATGCTGGGCAAATGCATGTGCCACCATACCTGGTTTAAATATTTTTTAATTTAAATAAGATTGTTATGTTTTGTCCCTAAATGTCTCCCTAAAGCCTCATGTGGTCATAGATAGGGCTTTATCAGAGGTGGCTGAATCTGGAGTGTGTGATGCTGGGATTAAGGGTGTGTGATAACTGAATCAATCCACTGATTGATTTAGCTTTGCCCTAATCCTGGCAGCCTGGATGAGATATAAGGAACAGAAAGAGGGTTGCCTATGCCTTGTTTACCCCCTTGCTTGCCTTGCTGCCTTCAGCCTGTCTTCCATGCCACCCTGCCTTGGACCCAGCTGATTGTGGACTGAAACTTCTACAAACTGTGAACTAAATAAACCTTTTCTCCTTTTAACGTTGGGTTATGGGTATTTTGTTTCAGCAATGAGAAAAAATTAACTAAGACAAAGATTATGATACTATTATTTCTGTTTTCATCATAAATATCAGAATATATTTATGTTTTTGGCTTCTTTAGAGATTTTCAGATTCCGAATTATCATTTTGACTAATCTTAGATTCTAGATTTTTTTTTTTTTTTTGTGGTGCCGGGGATCAAACTCAGGCCCTTCTGCTTGCAAGGCAAGCACTCTAATCACTGAGCTAAATCCCCAGCCCCAGATTCTAGATTTAAACACCTAGTACTATGCCTTGCAAATAGTAGGCAGTCAAAAAAATATGTTCAAGCCAGGCGTGGTGGCACATGCCTAGCCCTCAAGTGGCTGAGACAGGAAGATCACTGTGAGTTCGAGGCTAGCCTGAGCTACAAAGTGAGACCCTGTCTCAAAAAAAAAAAAAAAAGCTGTTCAGTGAATGAAGGTACTGATACATATAGCACTCTTAATTATATTTTTAAAAAGTTTCCTTCCTTAATTCCTTGCCCCAAAATGTATCACTCTTTTTTGATGTTCCTTTTTTTCCTGACTTTGTTGGTTTGTTTTGATTTTTTTGAGACAAGTCTCAATATGTAGCTCAGGCTGGTTTTGTACTCTTTATGTACTCATGGTGGCCTCAAACTGTTGGCAATCCTCCTGTCTCAGCCTCCCACATGCCATCATGCCCAGCTTCGTCTTGGCTTTATAATCATTAATATTCTGCTGGAAATCTTGGTCTGCTATTTTTTCCTTACTCAGAATCCCTTTGGAAAGTTTAATTACTCTGAACTTTTTCAAGAGATTCATATACTTGCCATTTTGTATTCTAAAACTTTATTATTCTTCCATTTTATCTTAGAAAAAACTCTCTCTCCTTCTCTATCTCTCTTTTGGGGGGTTGCTGGGGATTGAACTTGGGGCCTTGCACATGTGAGGCAAGCGCTCTACCACTGAGGTAAATCCCCACTCCTTTCTTTCTCTTTTTTTTTTTTTTTTTGGTGCTGGGGATTGAACTCAGGCCCTTGTGCTCGAAAGTCAAGCACTCTGACCACTGAGCTAAATCCCCAGCCCTTTTCTTTCTCTTTTGATCTATCCTATTTTATATTGAAAATAATCTTTGAGCCTGATTTCTTTCATAGTATTTTTTTTCTTTCATAGTATTTTAATTGCAGTTTTTCTAATCCTGAGGAATTAGTTGTCACTATATAATTCATAAACATAATTTTATGTGTTCTGTATTTTTAGTCTATTGAAGACAATGAAGTATATTTGCCCAATGATGAAATTTGGACCTATGATATTGATAGTGGGTTGTGGTAAGTAATTTTAAATTGCAGAATGTCCGATCTTAATGTCTTATACATGTTTTCATAGGCTTCAGGGGTTTGAGACCATGTTCAGAAGGTACTGCGACATTTATGAAGTCTCCCGCTCCATTTCGTTCAGTGTTTTATTCTGTGTCTCTTTCCCTTCCTTCGCCAGTCTATTTTTTAAATTTTTCTAATTTTTTTGAGACAGGGTCTCTGTGTAGTTCAGGCTGACCTTGAATTTTTAGCCCAAGCTGGCCTTGAACTCACTGTAGAGCACAGACTGGCCTTGACCTCCTGGTGATCCTCCTGCCTCAGCCTCCCAATGCTGGAATTACAGATGGGTACTACCATGCTCAGCTCCCGCTCCACTCTTTGTCCTTTACTAGTCCTGTCGGGACCGATGCTTTGAAGTCTTTGTTTTAGTCTACTGATTCCTACTTCTGATGATTTGTGTATGAAAATTTTGTGATTTTTTGTTCTTCCAGCAATTTGAAGTGTTTCCTGTGGATCATCTTAGAGTTTTTACAGTGTTGGCCACCATCACATTTTAGTGCTAACTGCCAGCGACAGTTGTCACTGAAAAGCACTTGAGAGGAGCCAGGGATTTAGCTCAGCGGTTAGAGCGCCTGCCTCGAAAGCACAAGGCTCCGAGTTCGATCCCCGGTGCCAAAAAAAAAAAAAAAGCACTTGTATATGAAGGGAATTTCTCTTTGCCTTTGCGGGGCATTGAAGGGGCTCGTGTGGTTCTTGCTGCAGGAGGATGTACCTGATGGAAGGAGAGCTCCCCACCTCCATGTCGGGAAGCTGCGGCGCCTGCATAAACGGGAAGCTGTATGTGTTCGGAGGCTACGATGACAAAGGATACAGCAATCGAGTAATACTTTCTTTTAATTCAAGCGTGCAGCAAAATGTGGTATTTAATGTATCGTTTCAACTCTCAAGTTTATGGATAGTTTTCAAAGAAGTAGAAGAAATGCTATTTATAATTAGAGGGTTTTAAAGATAGACGGAAAATGTAGCAGTCTTGCTCTGCCGTGTCTTCTGCTCCAAAATCAGCTACATAATTCGTATCCATGAGGAAAGAGCGCGTTGGGAGAAATCAGTACCGAAGAGCAGTATGTCTTCGGTAACATTTTTGCTTCTGAAACAGTCTTGTTTTCATTAATTCTGCAAGTTTAAATTTCTAATAGGTAAAAATTTTACCTATTAAAAATAAAGTGATCGTATTTTTCAATCACAAATCACCCTGATCTAAATTTAATTTTTAAATGTACTGTCTGCTAATAATACTATCATCTTTTAAAAGCTTTATTTCGTTAATTTACGAACAAGAGATGGAACCTATGTTTGGGAAAAAATCACCAACTTTGAAGGACAACCACCTACCCCACGTGATAAGCTTTCCTGCTGGGTATATAAAGACAGGTAATGCGGCACCCTCACTGTAACCGCACTTAAATAAGGCATAGCTTTTCACCAAAATAGGAGAGACTTGGAAGTGTAAATTTTTTTCAAGGTATCTTTAATAGTTCTTTCTTGGGGATGTACTTGGGACTGAACCAGTGCTTTTGCACTGATCGATGTCCTCAGCCTTTTTTTAAATTTTGAGACAGGGTCTCACTAAATCACTAAATTGTCCATGTTAAACTCAAATTTGTGATCATTCTGCCTCCGCTTCCCAGAGTGCTGGGATTATAGGACTGTGTTACAGGGCCTGGCTACAGATTTGTTTTGATGTCAGTTGTAACAACAGTTCTAAACCCTGGATAAGAACCGTGTCATAAAAACGAACATGGTAGAAGCAAACATTTGGGGTTTTTCACATGTATTATTATTTAATTTTTGACTAGTTAATACATTCATGTGATTCTAAAATTGAAGTCATATTAAAAGTGTACAATGAAAAGTCTATTACCCATTTCTTTTTGCATCTGCCCTGTGTTCTACGTGCACCAAAGAACTGTTTTTATTGTTATTTTTGTATTGTTATAGTGGTGGTTCCCAAACTTGCCTGTCATCAGAATCATCTGGGTATTTTGTTTTTTTTCTTTAGCAGGTTCTTTAAAAAATTCCAGAGCCAAGGTGATAGTGCAGACCAAATAAAAGCTGAGTCTCTAGGAGCAGGGTTTTGAAGATCTTCAGGTGATTCCAAGGTGCAGACAGGCTTGGGAACCACTGGCATTAGTGCTGTTTTTTGCAGAGAGAAGCAATTACATATGTATATATGTCTTCCTATTCCTTCTCCTCTATCCTCAAATAGGTGTCCGTGAAACTCTGTACCCTATGCTGCACCCCACTACTTATGTTAGTTAGAAAGCTTGTTTTTTGTTTTGTTTTGTTTTTTAACAGCTGCACGATATTCCCCAGTGTAAGTTCAGGAACTTTATCCAAGCAGTTTCCCAAGGGGAGTTTTAAATACTGGCTCTATAGCAGGCAGGCAAGGATTCCAGGAGGTCACACTGTGACTGGAAGGTGATCACGGTAGCCTGTCTCATACTCCATGCAGGCCGTGGGGCCGGTGGGGCCAACCAAGTAGGCTGAATCTCGCTGTCCCAGAGGGAAATGGTCCTCAGGAGGCAGTGTGTAGGCAGGTATCTGTATCAGCCGTACTGAGGGGCTGGGAGGAGGTGCAGAACTGGAAACAGTGCTGAGGGTGACAGCCCTGCTTCTCTGTGAGAAAGTCCTGCTTCTATTCAAGATGGATGTTGAGAATTTACTACAGAAGAGTACTTGTCAGTATACTACTTGGTTAGGCATTTTTATTTTGGTGGGTTACATCAGCTTGGAAGAAGTATTATAGAGGTTGAGGGAAAAGGCAGGATTGATATCTGAGTTTTGCCGGGCCTGCATGGAAGGAATGTCTTTATAGACATACGTGGTGCTGACATCCACTTCTTTGAGTCCCCAGTGTTTTCTGCTTTTGCTTTGCCAGGACTTACTCTACCCTTCAAAGTATTTTTGGCCCTTCAGAGTTTGCCATGATGTTAAAAGTTGTGATAAAATATATGAAACATAAAATTTTCCATTTTAATCGTATTTAAATTTATAATTTAGTGGTATTAATTATTCAAAATGTCTTGCAATCATCACCATTATAGAGTTCTAAAACTTTTTTATTACTCCAAACTCACTCTCTAGTACCCATTAAGAAATAGTGCTCCATTTTTCCTTCATCCAATCCCTGGTAACATCTAATCTTTCTATGAATTTGCCTTTTCAGGCATTTCATATACATAGAATCATATAATATTCCTTTATATCTAGCTTATTTCACTGAACATAATGTTTTCAGAGCTCACCATGTTGTAGTTTCAGAATGTCTACTTTTTATGGCCAGATAACATTTCGTCACATACACGCACATGAATATACACTATTTTTTTGTCCATTTATCAATTGGCCAGCAAAGTTTTTTTTACCTTTTGGCTATTGTGAATAGTGCTTCAGTGAACATTGGCATACAGGGATGGTTTTAGTCCCTGTTTTCAGTTGTTTTGGTTGTGTACCTAAGAGTAGAATTCTGGACCATATGGCAATCGCATATGTAAGTGTCTGCTGTTGTTGTTTGGCACCTTTGCTAGACAAGCACTCTGTAGCTGGTCTGCCTCCCCTTGTATATATGAAATTGATTCAAGGTCTTACTAAATTTCCCAGGTTCACCTAAAACTTCTGATCCTCCTGCCTCATCCTCCCCAGTAACTGGGATTGTAGGCATCTGCCACTGTACCCAACTCTATGTTTAAGAGTTTGATGATCTGCCAAACTTTTCCACGGTGACTACACCATTTTACCTTACCAGTGGTAATGTACAAGGTCCAGTTTCTCCACATCCTCACCAATACTGCTTACTTTATAGTTTGTTCTTGTTTTTAGTAATAGCTATTCTAGGGGGCTGGGGATTTAGCTCAGTGGTTAGAGTGTTCGCCTTGCAAGCACAAGGCCCTGAGTTCGCATCCCCGGCACCAAAAAAAAAAAAAAAAGCTATTCTAGTGAGCATGGAGTGGTACCTTGTCATTTTGATTTATATTTCCCTAATGAGTAGTGATACAGGCCATCTTTTTATGTGTTTATTGGCCATTTAAAAACTTTCTTTGGAGAAATGTCTATTAATTCCTCTGCTCATTTTAAAATTTGGGCTGTCCTTTATTGTTGAGTAGCAAGCATTCTTTATATGCTTGATATTAATCCCTTATCAGATATATGTGGTTTTCTTTTCTTGCAGTGTCTTTGGACTTGGAATTGGAGCATTGCCAGCCTTATAGAATGAATTAGGAAGTGTTGCCTTGTCTTCAGTTTTTTTGAAATGGTTTGAAAAGGATTAGTGTTAATCCTTTTTATGTTTGGTAGTCCCTCAGCATGGTGGCGTGTGCCTGTAATCCCAGCACTTGGGAAGGCTGAGACTGGAGGATCAACATCAGTTTGAGGCCAGCCTGGGCTACATAGTGAGTTCAAGGCCAGCCTGGATTACATAGTGAGACTTCCGTCTCAAAAAACCAAAAAATAAAAATAAATAAATGAACTTTTGCGAGAATTTGCCAATGAAGCCACCTGGGATTTTGTTTGGGGGGGGGAGGTTTTGACTGTTGATTCAGTCTCTTAACATGTTATGTTTATTTGATTTTCTACTTCTTTAGGCTTTTTTTTTTTTTTTGAAACAGGATCTCATTATGTGGCCCAGGCTGTCCTGCAATTTGAGAGTCTCCTGCCTCAACCTCCTGAGTGCTAGGATTACAGATGTGTACCACCACCTCAGCTGTAGTATGAGTCTTTCTAGGAATTTTTTTTCTTTTTTTTTTGAGACAAAGTCTTATTATATAGTTCAGGCTAGACATGAACTCACTTTATAGCTCAGTCTAGCCTCAAACTCCTGGCAGTCCTCCTGCTTCAGCCTCCCAAGTGCTGGGATTACAGGTGTGTGCCACCACGCCAGGTTTTCTAGGAATTATTAAAACTCTATCAAGATTATCTGATTGTTGACATACTGTTTTTCATAGTATTATTTTCTAATCTTTTTTTTCCTGTAATATCAGTAGTAATAGTCCCTCTTTTTAAATTTTTTTTTATTTTTTGTGATGCTGGAGATGGAACCTAGGGCCTCATGCATGCTAGGCAAATTCTACCCCTGAGCTACATCTGTAGCCCTTCTTTACATTTTTCCCAGTTATTCTGAGCATTTCTCAGTTTTGTTGATCTTTTCAAAGAACTGCCTTTTATTTTTGTTGTTTTTCTTGTTTTTCTATCACTATCTGTATATCTCCCTTCCCTTTATCACCTCCTTCCTTCTGCTCACCATGAGTTTAATTTGCTTTTTTTTTTCCCCTAGTTCCTAACTGGGTAATATTATGCTATTGATTTCTTTCATGCAGGTATTTACAGCTATAAATTTCTCCCTGAGCCCTGCCTTTGCTGTGTCCTATTAGTTTTGTTATGTGTTCATTTTCATTCATTTCAAGGTAGTTTCTAATTTCCCTTGTGATTTCTTCTTTGACTGATTAGGTTCTTTTTTGACTAATTAGGATCTTTATTTGTTTTGTTATTCCTGGCAAGGTACCCACTCAGATCACTATGCAAACAAGGATATAAATGTCCTCATTCCTAATTGGTTGATTTTAAACTTGACTGCAGGTTGTAGGTATTGATCAGGTGCAGGTGGCAAAATGGGACTTTTCAAAGGCCGTTTGTTCTGGCTGTTGAACAGGAACATGCCTGGGCAAGGCCCCCAAAGTTCAGTTTGTGGTTCCTCTAGGAACCCAGAGTGTGTGACCCCTAGTCAGCAAAGGGCTACCAGACTCTATTTTCAATTAGCCACCTGGGGTCTTTTTGGTGAATCAGCTTTTCTTTCTTTCTTTCTTTCTTTCTTTCCTTTTTTTTTTTTTTAGCTTTTCTTAAAATACAGTTATTTCAAAAGACCTTTTTCTGATAATTCTAGTATCTGGACCACCTCTGAGTCTGTTTATATTAACTCTTTCCTTTCTTCATCATGAACTGCCTTTTTTCTTTTTGGCCTCTTCATATACTACTATATCTACTGTATCTTGTAATTTCTCATTATACACCAGACATTCTGTATGAAAGGACAGTAAAGGCTGGAATTAATTGTATGCATTTATCTCTGGAAAGTGACATGCCCTTCTTTTCAGGCTTCTAGAGTGGGAGGTGAGTCAGGCTAGTCTGTAGTTGATCTGAGCGTGGGCGCAGCTGTGGCTTTGGTTTGATTCTGTCTCACCACAGGCTTCAAGTTTGACTAGCGCCTACAATGCAGCGCGTTTTGCAGCTGAGTTTCCACCGCTCAGAAGGAAGATCTGTCTCATGGCCATCTGGGAGCACTCAGGGCCAGCTGGAAGTTTCTTGGCTCCTGGGTCTCTGTGCTTTGTGTACTTACTGGGAGATCCCTTTCAGCCTCACATCTCTTCCCCTGGTCTTTGGTATAAAGGCTTGGCATGCCTCTTTCAGCTCTTCTGTCCTGATTCCAGATTGTAGGATTTTTACTTATTTATTTATATTTAGGTTTTTTGAGGCAGGGCCTTGCTATGTAGTTGAGGAGAGACTTGAACTTACTATATAGCCCAGGCTGGCCTCCAACTTGCAGTGATCCTCCTGCCTCAGCCTCCCAAGTGCTGGGACTACAGGCATGTGCCACCACCCCCAGCTAAATTTTAGTATTTTTAACACTCACATTGCTTCAGTGAAGTTTGTCCAGCTGTCTGTCCCCTGCTTCCAGCTTTTTTTTTTTTTTTTTTTTTTTTTTCCCTCCCTGTGGTGCTGGGGATCAGATCCAGGGCTTCACACAGGTCGAGCAAGTGCTCTTCCACTAAATTATACCCTCCACCCCTGCTTCCAGATTCTGATGACTGGTCCTGAACCCTCCCTAAAGACTATGCAGAAGAGTTAAGAGTGAGTTCAAACTCCTTCTGTGGCCAGGTTTCTTAAATACTAACTTTTATGCCATACTACATGCAGCTATTAAAACTTTGGGTGATTTCTCTTTACAAAGCCTGTATCTAATGCTTTTGTCTTCCTCCCACTGTTATACCAGGGATGAAAGTAGCCATATGTCTCTTCTCTCCTACAGAGATTGCCTCACTTTCTAAATTGTTTAATTTCAGTAGGCTTTCTGCTCTTTGTTTGTTTGTTTGTGTGTTTTTTTAAACTGATTTGTAGTTTATTTGGCTTGTGTAGGGTATTAGGGTGAGAGAAAAGTTCTGCTTCGACTTTGTGGACAAACTAGAAGTAGAACTGCTAAAGTTGTCTTTTTGTATTTGTTTTCCAGATTAATATATTTTGGTGGTTATGGGTGTAGGAGACACAGTGAACTTCAAGACTGTTTTGATGTTCATGATGCATCCTGGGTAAGAAAGTAATCAAATCACTCTTTACATTTTCCTTTAGCATAGCTGTTACATTTTAGAAATAATGAACCTAATCTTTCTAATTTTAGGAGTTACTGATTTTTTTTTTTTTTTTGAAATAGAGTCTCACTCTACAGTTCAGGCTGACCTTGAACTCACTATGTAGCCCAGACTGGCCTCAAACTCACTGCGATCCTCCTGCCTCAGCTTCCTGATTGCTGAGATAGGAGATGCTAATTTGGTATAATTGACACTGTGGAAAAAATGTATTTTCACTCTTTTAGATTTGGATCTAGTTAGAGGAAGACTGTCATTTAATAACTTATACCTGCTTCCGTTAGACAGATCAAGATGTTAGCACAACTTGGGAGAAATTTTTTATTTAATCACAGTAGCTGTTGCTGACATATACTTTCCTTTGGACATGTCCATCAAAATTATTGATAGCTCAGACTGGTTTCTACATAGGAATAAAGGAGTTGGTGGTTATGTATTATTTTTCCTACTTATTCTCACTAATTAGCGACTAGACCATTGTTACTGAAAGAAGTCACAAATTACAAAAGTGAAATCTCTTAAGTGGTAACTTTAAAAACAATGATCTCAATCTAGGCTGTGGTCCAAGGACCAGGAAAAGTCTGAGTTGCAAAGAAACCCTAGTACAAAAAACTACCATGACAAGCACAGTGCTAGGTACATTACATGTGTGTACCAAAATCACTTTGTTATTATTAAGTTATATTGAAAATAGAATATAATAGAAATTTGATAAAAGAAGTTTGAAAATAAATACTCAATGTGGACAGTATTTTGCCAACTTGCTGTACTCATTTATGCAAGTCAGGTATGTAAATTGCTACACTCTTCAGGCTCTGTGGTCATATTTATGTTCTTTGACACATTCCTCCCGCTGATGGAAACATATACTACAGAAAGCTCTGAAAGAAAGCAAAAAGTCTGTGTATACAGAGATGTTCACTGCAGTGTTATTTGTGATCTGAAAGTCTGGAAGCCTCCAAAATGACCAAATAAAGGACCTGACAGGTAAATGGAGGCACCTAACCTGGATGGAAACTGTGGGCTCATTAAAATGATCTGTAGTGGTGTGGGGGATTTAGCTCAGTGGTAGAGTGCCTGCCTAGTCAGCACAAGGCCCTGAGTTCAAGCTCCAGCACCACACACAAAAAAAAAAGATCTGCAGGGCCTATATGAAAGTGTGGACAAGCACATTCAGAATACATGAAAATGGACTCTGTGGCAGTTACATTATTTTTGCAACTATGGATCCATATGAAAAATGGCAGGGAAAAAAAAACCAAATGGTTTCTTACGATGAGGTAGAATGGCAGATCTCATTCTCCTCTGTCTTGGAATGTCTTACCATGGTGATAAATGGATGCCAGGAGAGAAAAGAGAACATAGACTCTCACATGGATGAGAAAGGGCAGGTCTCATCAAGGATGCCGACAGTCTCAGCAAACAGCTGCACCTTGGTCCCCAGCCTCACCAGAACTCTGACCCCGCCACTCTCCCAGTCAGTGACAGTGACTCTGCCCTCGGTCTTGCCTCTCCATGGTCCTGAAGCTATCAGCCTAGTGAAGCCTTTGAGCAGAGCGGGCTTCCCAACCTGCTGACTAGCAGACATGAGACGTCCTTAACACAGCTCGAATACCACCCTACAGCACTCTTCTCAGCCTTGGCCCTCATATGTGGGGCTGGATCATCTTTTCTTACAGGAGGCTGTCTTGTGACTGGTAGACCATTTAGCAGCTCCCTTGGCCTCTCCTCTAGTTGTAACAACTAGAATCTCTCCAGATATTTCCAAATGTTATTTAAGGGCAAAATCACCAACCTTCTCCACCTTTTCCACAACACCTGGCAGAAGGATTTTCTTTTCTACCTCTTCAATTTTGTAGACTTTACACTTTGTAATCCTAATCATTCCATCCTTTGATTAATTCTCTCTCTCCCTCTCCAAAGGCAGGCCTTAGTTTCCCCAAAGAGAGATTATACATTGAACTGCATTACATCCCCAGTGCCTAGCACAGTGTGTAGCACAGAACAAGGGGTCAGAAAGTCCTACAGAGGTTAACAATGATTTCTAGATCCTAGGAACCTTCAAAGATAAATAGGCATGACCTCAACATAGCGCTCCCAAATGGAGTAGGAAGGAGAACTAAACAGTGTTTTGTTTATTGCAGGGGAGGAAAACTAGACGTGATTCTTTTTGCTAACAAAGATATATTTTAAAAGTTTGGATTTGTGTTGGGGATTACTTTCTCTTTTTTTTTTTTTTTTTTTTTTTTTTTGGTGCTGGGGATCGAACTCAGGCCCTTGCACTTGCTAGGCAAGTGCTCTACCACTTGAACTAAATCCCCAACGTGGGGATTACTTTCAATAAATTTCTAGGTAAGATCTTAAACTGTAAAAAAATGATCTCATTACTAAAATGCTCAGTAACTCTTTTCATTTCTGTATTCTAGTAGTATATATTATCATTGTATATTTTTAATATGAATGTATATTTATATGTCATTTTATGTATGGGTATCTTTTTAATTCTCTATGTTTCTGCTTTGTTTTTGAATTTTTAAAAAGAAATATCTTTAAAATTTTGCTAAAGTTTTAATAATTTTCCGGAATATAACTTACCACAATTTCTGTGTAATTATTGTTACAATGAAATCACCCATTGTTTTCCTTCCCTAGTATAGTTAAACTAACAAGCATGTGCTAAAGTTCTTGGAGAACGTAGACTTTTTCATTTAGATTCCAAACCATGTAAATTGTTCGGTTTGTTTGACTTGTGCGGCAAGCCCTACCAAAAACAAATGATGTCTTTCTGACACAAAATGTAAAGATGGCATAGAGGAAAGCTAGGGTACTGATGGAGGACTTCCACAATCTAGAAGATGATAAACTGCTAAATCTTTCCCTTACCTAAAAAGACTTTGATCTCTTAGAAGATAAAGAAGAAAGCTTAAATTTGACCTATCAGAACAAATTGGGTGGTAGAATAGAAGTGATGGGAACTTCTTGGAAATGGAAGCATGCCTTCTAAAGTTTAATATAGTAGACATTAGGTCTGAGCATGTGCTGTAAGGAAACAGATTGTAGAATGCAAATAATCATTCTGTCCTGTGCAATTTTGAGGAACAATCCTTTTGTGTTAGCTACTTTTCTCATTGTTGAGACAAAATACCCAACACCCACAAGTTACGGGAAGAGAGGTTTATTTTGGCTCAGAGTTCGTAGAAGTTTCAGTCCATGGTCGGCTGGCCTAACGCAAGGTGGCATGGCAGAGGGGCATCACAGCGAAGAAATAGTCCATGGCAAGCAGGCAAGCAAGAGCACATTAACCCTCTTTGTGTCTCATATTTTTTGCGTACTGCCTTCCCTAGGGCAGGTGTAGCACTCACACCCTTAATCCTAGCCAGAGTTATGCCAAACCAGTCAGTAGAGTGATGTAATAATCACAGGGCCTTGATCCCAGCACCGCACACTCTAGATCTAGCCCCCTCTGAAAAGCACCCCCTATAGCTGCATGAGACTTTTGGGGGACATCTAGACACAAACCATAACACCCGTGAAAGATTCTCAAGTGAAATCGTGATTCACTGAAGCAGGAAGAAGAGTTGCCAGGTGGAGCTCCCGATGGTCTGGGGACCACACTTTGCGAGGAGTGATGTGTGTTTTAGCTCTGTGGCTATTAACATTAAGCCTTGTTTTTTTAAGATGTCTGTTATTTGACCAGTAACAATCATGTGAAAATGGAAGCTTTGTGATACTTTAAAAATTTCTGTTTTAGGAAGAGCAGATATTCTGGGGATGGCATAATGACATCCATGTATTTGACACAAAGACACAGACTTGGTTTCAACCAGAAATTAAAGTAAGTATTGTAAAAGCTGCCTTTATATTAAAAAGTCACTAATACTTTTTTAAAAATCTAGTTTCATACTAAGTTATTTAGATTTTAATATTTGGTTTTGTCATCTTGTGCAAAGTATTTCTCCTCAAGGGAAAAATATTGACTGTCATCAATACCATTTTTAAAAAAAAAAACATATGTTTTTCTCCATGTCAGATAAGATTCTCTAGAAACAATCTTTTGAAGGGATACCATCATCATTCTTTACTCCCAAATGTCACCCCCTAATTTAATGTAAGCTCTTTTTAAAAGTTCTATAAAACCAGGCATCATGCTCAGGCCTGTAATCCCAGCAAGCTGAGGCAGGAAGATTACAATTTTGAGGTCAGCCTTGGCTACCTGGTCAGTCCAAGGCCAGCCTGGACTCCTAATGAGCCTTTCTCTTAAACTTCCCAAGTCATGAACAAAGTTTATGATTTTTAAACACCTCTGGGTTTTTCGTTGTTGTTTGTTCTTCTGGGCTTTGAGGGCAGTGGCACTGGGGATTGAACCCAGAGCCTTCACACTGAGCTACAGACCCAGATCATTTTATTTTTTATTTTGAGACACTTGTCCAGGCTGGGCTCAAACTTGCAGTTCTCCTGCCTTGGTCTCTAAGAGTACTGGGATTACAGGCATGTGCTTCTGTACTTGGCTGTCTGTGTTTTAATAAATCCTTAAAATCAGAACTATGTGCAATTATTGCATGATAAAAATACATTGTCAGAAGGAAAAAAAAAGATACATCGTCAGTATTCATTCATTTTCTAGTGACCAGTCACAAATTCAGATTAGTTTAAGCAGTTTAGCATGGTTCACACAGCATGAGATCTATAGGGACAAATGCCTCGGGAACTGGAGCCCATTTCTCAATGCCATTACAATACGTCCTCTCTCCACCTGGTTGTCTCTGCTTCTCTTTGTGTGCCTGCTTCATTCCATCTACTGCAAACTACATGGGCCATTTAGGAAGGAATAGAGCCCTAGCTACACAATGGTTCTTTTATTATGCTCTCCATTGTTCATCTATTAGTCCTAGAAGAGGACTCTGGCTCTACTTGGGCATGTTCCCATTCATACAGTACCCCTGTTGCCAAGGGGATGCTGGCCAGCGTTAAGTCACATGCCCACCCTGGGGTTTAGGGAGTGGAACAGGGTATTGTGATAGGTAAAGCTCACCAGAACTGAGCAGAAGGGAAGCCACACAGGCAAAACTAACATTGTCTTTTTTTTTTTTTTTTTTTTTTGGTGCCGGGGATCAAACTCAGAGCCTTGTGCTTGCTAAGCCAGCACCCTAACCACTGAGCTAAATCCCCAGCCCCAACACTGTCTGTTAATATGAACACACAAGTAAAGGTCTATACAGTCCAACATCTGCTGATAAAAATGTTGGGAAATTCTGTGTTATCAAGTTTGATCCTGTCTGCATCCTCTTTCTCCAGGCAGTGAATTTCAGGTTTCCAGTGCTCTTCTGTTCTCTTCTCACCATTTCTAATTTAGTACTGATCAACTGTCAGTTTTTTATATTTGTCAATTGAATTTTCCTTCAATCGGCATGTGAATTTTAAGAATTGTTATCTTTTATTAATAGAATGAAAGTCTTTTACCTCATTGAAAGAATTCCATTCAGCAGGTAGGTGGAGAGAAACGTTATTGAGGTTCAATCTCCTGACACTAATTCTAGATCTCTTTCATAGAGTTTACCAGAAACACTGGGAAACAAAATTCTTAAATGATTCTTTCTCACTTATTTAAATATTATAGGTTAAAATCTGAATTATTTCTCACCAAGTCAACTTTTGGTAAACCTCAAAAATCTAGGAGGTTATGATAATGAATGCCCATATTCAGTAGCCAGTGAGCTGAATATGTTGTGTTCTTTTGGAACTTGGATGAAATACATACACAAAGCCGCCTGTCTTGAAGATGTGGAAATAATGGAGATGATTCTTCTTCAAATCTCCTTCCTTCCCTTGCTGTTGAGCCTAGAGTACTCTCTCAGTTGCTAAGCAAGTTCTCCCACATGCTCTTGCACTGCCCCCAGCTACTTTTTCTTCACATCTTACTCATTTTCCTACTCATTATGTTCTCTTTGTCTCACCAGCTAAAAGCTTCTCTAAAGAAAGGATCTGCTTTATTTATTCAAAGTAAAGTACAGAGAAGTGTTATTTAATGTTAAAACATTTAGAAAGAGATAAACCACTGTTTGGCCTAAGCCAGCAATGCAGGTCTTCCTCCACATTTGAAGAATTTTGAGGGCATATTTAATTTTTTAGAGTCTCTGAGGTCATCTCATTTTACACTGCTCCCTCCTAATATTAACTCTGTGAGGGGGGATTTTTAAATTTGATTTGAGGGAGGTGCTGGGGCTCAAATTCAGGGCTTTGTGCTTGCTAGGCAAGTGCTCTACCACTTGAGCTAAATCCTCAACTCCATTTGATTTTTAAAATACTTGTATTCCAAGTTAAAATCTATGTGAAATTTTATTTTGTTAAATAGTGTAAGGCACTTAAGAAAAACACCTTAGAAAACAGCTTGGTATCACAGCACACTTGTAATCCCAGATGCTCAGGAGGTTGAGGCAGGAGGAGTGTAAGTTTGAGGCCAGCATGGGCAATTTAGGTGTAAGAATTTAACAAAAGGATGGGGATGTAGCTCAGTGGTACAGCGACTGCCAAGCATGCCACAATTCCCTGAGTTCAATCCCCAGCACCTAAGAAAGAGAGAAATACTTTAAAAAAGTAAAGAAAGAATAAGTGCTATTCTTAACTAGTAGTATTTTTCTATAATTATATTTTTTAGAATGAACTTTTGCATTAGGGGCTTTAACTGATTAACAACAACAATTTAGGGTGAGGAGTTTCTCGTCCTATGAGTAGGAATATGACTGTCTTACCGATATCTCCATCTCTGCTTGCAGGGTGGAACTCCACCACAGCCGCGGGCCGCGCATTCATGTGCAGTTCTTGGAAATAAGGGTTACGTTTTTGGTGGACGTGTTTTGGTCAGTACTCTTAGTGGAAATGGTATTGTTATGTTTGATGCTTGTTGCAAAAATTTATCCTCTGATTTTGTGGAACAACTGAACATTCAAAAAAAATTCTAGATTTCAAAATGGCATTTAGTAATAACTTATTTATCTTCTAAAACAGACCATACATGAGCAGTCACAGATGCTTATAAATCATATTTTCATGGGAAAATTATTCACTCTAATACAGTGTCAGGAAAGATTAATTTCTTATCATCTAAACCCTCTTAGTTTAACCCACTTCTTCCTTTTTCCTTTGACACATTAATCTGGGCGCTCTATGGGAGCTCTATGTTCATTTTATTAATGCCTAGCATTTTTTCCCCAGTATTTAAGCTTCTGATGTTAAGTAGAATAGTCTATTTTTAATCTGAACTTATTGTAAAAGTAACACTGTAGCCTACAAAAGATGTTAAACACTGTCTAATGTAACATACTTTTATTTTAGCAAACTAGGATGAATGACTTGCACTGTCTAAACTTAGATACCTGGACCTGGTCTGGAAGGTATGTTTGAAATCTAAGGCCATTTCAATCTACAGACTGTGTGAGGTTATTATTCAAACCTGGGTTCCTAAAAAAATTGAACCAAGGAGTTGGGGAGTTAGCTCAATGGTAGAGCACTTGCCTAGCAAGTGTAAGACCCTGAGTTCAATCCCCAGCACCCCCCCAAAAATTAAACTGTTTGTTTATTCTTCATATTATATGTCTAAGCAAAGAATTTACAGATTTTTTTTTCTTCATTTTTTTGGGTGGGATGCTGGGGATCAAACTCTGGGCCTTATGCTTGTTAGGCAAGCGCTCTACCACTTGAGCTAAATCCCCAACCCCAGAATTTATAGATTTAAATAGTTTGTTCTTTGAACCATATAAAACATGAAGCTAATAGCAATTGGAAATTGATTATATAAAAGTACTAGTTTTATACTAGGTAGGCTTTGAGGACTGACTGGTCAGAAGAAATGAAAGAGTGATTGAATGGGGTCATCTCATATGAATAGACAATAAAGTGAAAAAAAGGCAAATTTTATTTATGGCTCATAATATATATTTGATAATAGAATAAATAGACTTAGCTATGAATTTGGCCTTTCGTGCAATTAAATGGATACAGAGCTATGTATTATTCTGGAGTATAAATACCATTAAAAGTAAAACTATAAAAGTATCAACAAAGGGGGTTGGGGATTTAGCTCAGTGGTAGAGCACTTGCTTAGCAAGTGCAAGACCCTGAGTTCGATCCCCAGTACCCCCCCAAAAAAAGTATCAACAAAGTGTAGCACATTACAGTACATTTAAAATCATGGCCTTGAGCCAGGCTTGGTGACAAAAGCCTGTAATCTTGGCTACTTGGGAGGTTAAGGCAGGAGCATCACACATTTGGGGATTGTCTGGGCAACCTAGTGAAACTGTGTCTCTAATATATAAAATAAAATAAAGGGCTCATGGTAGAATGCCTCTGGATTTGATCCCCAGTAAAATACATATGTACATACATACATACACTATAATATAATACAATACAATACAGGCATTGAGAAAGCTTTTTATAAAGATTATATAAACCAAATTTTATAAATGAAAAGACAGATTGAGAAGACAGCTTGAAAGTTAAATGTTTTTTGCAAGGCACCATGGGCTGCCTGAAATCTCAGCTATTTAGAAGGCAAGCAGGAGGGTTGTACGGTTGAGGGCAGCTGGGCAACTTACTGAGACTTTGTCTCAAAATAAAAACTTCAAATCCCTCCCCCCCAATTTTAAAAGGCCTGGGGATGTAGCTTCATAGTAGAGAGCTCCTGGATTTGATATTCAGTACCCCAAAACTTAAATAATAAGTATTTCTCTATAGAAAAATGTACCACAAAAAAGTTTAAAGGCAAATGGAAAATACACACTGAAAAGTAATATTTGCAAAAATATTTGTAATATTTGCAATTTTGAGATGCAGGAATACTGGGAATTTAACCCAGGCCTTCTCACTGAGTTATAGCTCCAGCCCTTTTTATATTTTATTTTGAGAGAGTGTCTTGATAAGTTGCGCAGGCTGATCTCGAGCCTGCCATTCTCCTGCCTCAGCTTCCAGGGTGCTGGGATTACAGGCATGTGCCAGGACCCCTGCTTACACCATTTTGATCAGAGAGGCGAGGGCAAGATTTACATAAACTCGGAAAATCTCTAAGAAATAGACAAAGAATTCATTAGAAAAGTGGGCAAAGGACATGAACAGCAACACAAAGAAATACTAATAGGTGGCTAGCAGGGTCATCTCAATGGTAGAGCACTTGTCTGGCATGTTCAAAGCCCTGAGCCCATCACCACAAAAGGAAAAAAAAAGAATTACTAATAGGAAAAATTATTTTAAAATAATGTTCAGCCTCATAGATCATCAAAGAAATGGAAATAAAAGTTTTCAATTATTTATCAGATAAAAATAATGACCAGTGTGTGCAAAGATGTAACTACACAATTGTCAGGGGTGCAAATTGGAACTATTATTCCTGTACTATAGTCTAGAAATATGTTTCAAATGTAAAACAAAATTTTACTTGGATTCAGAATTTCTTCAAAAGACATGGAAGTGTAGGTATGTGTGTGAGAATGTATGTGTATCTACCAGAAGATTTACGACATACTATTTCAGTGAAAAAAGTTACAGAATAGAATCTCTGGTCTTATCTCTCTCTCTCTCTCTCTCTTTCTCTCTCTCTCTCTCTCTCTCTCTCTCTCTCTATATATATATATATATATATATATATTTTTTTTTTTTTTTTTTTTGTGGTTCCGGGGATTGAACTCAGGCCCTTGTGCTTGCAAGGCAAGCACTCTAATCACTGAGCTAAATCCCCAGCCCTGGTCTTATATATTTTTAATAAGTGTTAATATATGCATTAAAGTCTTAAAAGATACCAGGCGTGATAACTCACACCTGTAATCTCAGCATTCAGAGAATGAGGCAGGAGGATCGCATGTTCAAACCCAACCTGGCCAATTTAGAGACTCAGTGAGACCTTGGCTCAAAAATAAAAGATGCTGGGGATGTAACCAGTGTGAAGGCCCTAGGTTTGGTCTCTAGCACTGCAGAAAAGAGAAAAAGTTCTTAACAGATACACCCAAATCAGTGCTGCTTCTTATTGCTGAGAGACAAGTTTGTAAGAGAATTCTCCTATTTAAAAAATATTTTTCGGGGCTGGGGATTTAGCTCAGTGGTTAGAGTGTTTACCTTGGAAGCACAAGGCCCTGAGTTTGATTTCCAGCACTAAAAAAAAAGAACCTAAAAAATATTTTGTGACTGTTAATGCTTAAAGTGTATCTTATCATTGACAAAAATAATGAGACTGTTTCCATTTTGAAAAAAATAAATTGTTAGATCTTTGAAAGATGGCTGGTTATTGTGGAGCATGGAGAATGTTGAAGAATGCTGTTTCCTCACCTCCTGAAATCAACTTTTTGCTTGTAATTTATGTTGGTGGGTTTATTTTGGTGCCAGGCATTGAACGCAGGGGCTTGTGCTTGCTAGGCAAGCACTCTAACCACTGAGCTAAATCCCCAGTCCCTTTATTTATATTTTTAAGAGAATATTTGAGTGAAAACTTTAGAGGTTTGTCCTGGATCTACAAGGGCATGTGTGCTCTTGTGTTGAATTAGAGTAGCTAGCATTCTCAGAGGAAAATAATGCTTTGGGAACTTCTGTAAGTAGACCAAAGTAGAAAGAGTAACTACAAAGCTTACAGTATCCTTGGAGAAATGTGCTGAAAACAAAAAATCAAATGTGGAACAACTCTAAAAAGTTATAGACATGAAAATAACTTCATTGGAAAACTGGGGAAGGATGTTGCTTAACCAAGAATGATGTTGAACATGTGTTGTGAATGAGTTGGGAATTGACTTAGTTTCGCTCTGTGTGCTGTGGGCAGGTGGAATACGTGTTATACTAAAAGAAATTACTTAAATTCGTCTAAGAACTTAATGTTTTTAAGCTTTCAATATATAATAGGACTACTTTTTCAAACAATGAAAGAAGTTTTTTTCTTTTGAAATCCAAGATAACCGGAAAAACTTTTATTTGACTAATACAGTACCCAGATTTTAACTTTTTTCCCTTGCTACAGGATTCCTGTTAATGGAGAAAGCCCAAAACATCGGTCGTGGCACACTCTGACACCAATAGCTGATGATAAGCTTTTCCTATTTGGTGGACTCAGTGCAGATAATATTCCATTAAGTAAGTTGATTAAAGATGAGCGTACAATTAGTATCTCATTCTTTTTTCTTAATTGTATTTCATACTTATGATGCAGTCTTACCATTTTTACCTTAATCCTCAACTATATGCTTGCATTAAGAGCTAGGAAAACCTCTTTGTTTTCTACCCCTGGCTGTCTATGTGCTCCAGTTTCCTAAGCAGAGACAAGAGAAAGGTTTTGTAATGTGATTTTGTTTGTTTGTTTGTTTGTTTGTTGTTGTTGTTTTTGTAATGTGATTTTTTTTTTCAGTCATGAATCTGAAACAACCGTTTACTACTCAGTGTAAGTTTGTTGAGCTTCACTGGTACACTTGGCCATCTGCTGGCGCTGAAACCCAGAAGCTAATTGTAGAAACAGTAATTCCTAGTAAAGGATGTTAGTTATTCTTGCAGTTTATTATACTTCTCCAATTTGTAACATTTAAATTAAAAGGGATTTAGAACCTTGGAAAAAATTGACATCTGTATTTTTCACTAGAAGTTATTAGCATAACTTTATGAGATCCAGTGTTCTTAATTCCTATTTTCTATTTTTGGTCCCTGACCAAAGGGAAATTAGATGTCCTAATTCTTAGTATTCTACTTAGTTTCCTCCTTCAGAGACCCAGTTTAAGATCTGGGGGCTGGGGACTTAGCTCAGTGGTTAGAGTGCTTGCCTAGCAAGCACAAGGCCCTGAATTTGATCCCCAGCACCAAAAAAAAAAAAAAAAAAAAAAAAAAAAAAAAAAAAAAAAAAAAAAAAAAAAAAAAAAAAAAAAAAAAAAAAAAGATTTGGTCATATGAATACCATGAAATTATTTTTAGTTTTGTTGACTGTGATAATGGCATTATGGTTATGTAAAAAGTGTCCATTTCTTAAGCAATGCATAATGAAGTATGTATGGGGAAAATGACAGGCAATCTAAGATCTGATTTAATAATTTAACAGTAAGAATAGCATAAATAGATAAATAGAGCACATGTGACAAAATCGTTTTATTTTTATTTTTTCATTTTGGGGATCAAACCCAGGACCTTGCATGTGCTAAGTATATTCTCTAACACTGAGCTACACTCTAGCCCAAAGGCTTGCCATTTATTGAACCTGGGATATGTGGGTCACTCTACTTTTCTATACATGTGTGAAAATATTTATGAAAAAATATGTGCACACACACAAAAGGTGATTATATAAATGTAACATAGTAAGTTGGGAAAACATTAACGTTGTATCCCAAGACCTAATCTGAATTTCTGAACTGCTATAATATTGCAGGTGATGGTTGGATTCATAATGTCATAACAAATTGTTGGAAACAACTCATACATTTACCTAACACAAGACCCAGGTAAGTCTAGAAGTAGACAAAAACAAAATAGTTAAGAATTTTTAAAGTATTGAGATATAGCACTGAATTTATAGTGTTTGCCAATGAAATCATAAACTATCAGGAAGGATATCTTTCAGATGAGCTTTTTGTCACCTAAATAATGTAATTATAGAATTTAAATAAATTTTGTGTAATTGTTAGAAATGATCTATCTAGTTTTTACCCATGATCGATTATTTTAAAATATTGTTATTTTAGGTGAAGTCATAATCTTGCCTGATAATTATGAAGAGGATAAGATAATTTAAAAATCTCAATGTTAAGCTTTAAAAATTATAATATTTTAATAAGTAGATGAGAATAGTGTTGATTTTAATAGTAGTGTTTTTAGAAGAAGTTTAAACCAATTTAATGAGGAAATTTGCTTCCATGTTGACCTAGTAGATGGCAAATTATTTGTTAATAGTCTGATGTATTCATTAATGTGAATTTTTTGAAAAAGAACATAAATTATTTTTTTAAGAACATAAATTATTTGTGGTACTTTATAGGGCAAAATTATAGAAATGATATACTATTATTAGACAAGAGAAAACACAAAAGGATGATAATTATTTTTTTCAAGTTTTATCGAATAGATAATAAAGGTATCTTCACAGGAAATTCAGATTCAGTGTATGATAATCATGATAGTAACAGACTTTACTCTTTTCATGCCATATATCAGATATTTTTACTACAGATTAAATACTAGTGTGAAGTCAATTTAATATGTATTTTTGTTATTTGATGAGTGATGAGTAACTTATTAGAAAAAAGCTCCAAAAGTATATACCTAAAAGTCTATATCTGTTAATATGCACTATACATGTAAAGTCTATCATAATATGTGCTTCTTACATTTTCATGTATAAAAATTCATCAGAATATATTATTCTAGCTCTTTTGAAACATATTTGCTTAATTTAAGAGTTTAATATTAAGATGTGGGAAGCAAGAGTTCAAGTCCTTGCTGAGCCACTACTTAGCTTTTTGACTTTAAAGTCACTTGAAGAAGCTTAGCATCAATTTCCTTGGCTGTGAAACAAGGGATTTGGACTGCACTGTGTCTTTCTTCCATTTTTTTTTTAATGGTGTGAATGCATTATAGACCACAATGGTAGTAAAAATGTTTAAGTTTAAATTGTTCTTATTTTTATGTTTCAACCTTTAATGAATGAATGATTAGAGTGAAACAACTATTGTCAATAATATGCCAGTTAGAGCTAGAGCTGTGTAAAGAGATTTCTTTTGATTCAGCTGATGTGTCATGTAAATAATATGCTTTATTAGAATGTTTAGGTGATAAGTTTAGAGCAGCTGTGAGAGGACATAAACTGTCAGTCTGTAGAAAAAACGTCAGGTTGCAAGCTAGATGTCACCAAAATCAAGGCAGGAAAGGCTTTCCAGTGCTCTTCGATGATGAGATCCAGGCCAGAGTTTCCCTAAGGCAGATAAAACAGAGACAGATCTATCTTCGGGTGTCAGGTGAGGAGGAGAACAGGTGGGGTACAGTTGAGTGTAAGGAGAAAAAATATGTTTGTGTATATGCTCATTTTTTTTAATGAAAGTGAAAATTTATTTAACATTTAAATGCGCTTTGTGCAAAAATTTCCAGGTAACAATTTGGAATGTAAGCTGCCATTTCTCCTCTTAGAAATCTAAGGTGGGCTTTCTCAACTTGAGCACCGTTGGTATTTTGAATCAAAGTCTCTCGTTAGGGGTGTCCTAACTGCACCCTTGACCTTTACCCACCAGATTGAGTATTACTACTTTCCCTCTTCTCACGTGTGCCAACCAAAAATGTTGGCTGATATTGCCAAATGCCCCTTTGGAGGACCACTCAATCCTGGTCGAGAGACACTGTTCTAAGTACAATTCTCTCCAGGCCTCATCTTAGTTAATCTACACCTGGCTGCAAACCATCTGGAAAGCCATTGTCTGACCACTTGTATAGCAGCCGTGAGCAAAGACCCTTTCTACGTGCCTGTGAAAGGTGTCTGGTAAAGTGTTGGCATGTACAGTGGAGACTCAATTTCTGCTGGATGTCATGAGGATTGCCAGTGGCCTTCTCTCCTGAAAATTAATCTGTCCCTTCCTATCTATGGGGACATTCATTCCAGTTTGCCTCCTTGATGGGTTCTTGCTGAAATTGTATATCTGGTACCATTTTACATCCCACCACGTGATTTGGAGAACTGGGCAGAATGTTTCCCAAACAATATATCTAGTGACTCAACTATGTCCTGGATCACAAGTGCCTTTGTCACTGAATATGTGCACGGTTGTTTGACAAAAGTATTGGTTTGACAAAATATGTATACTTCCACTATTGCATTTATGGAATTTAAGTAAAAGGGATTAATGTACTGAAAGTCACTTATGCAGTAATATATAAGTGACAATCTATAATTGTTTTGGGTATCTGCTGCTTCAGCAGTTTGGACTATTAAGAAAAGTAATTGCGGCTGGGGATTTAGCTCAGTGATTAGAGTGCTTGCCTTGCAAGCACAAGGGCCTGAGTTCGATCCCCGGCACCACAAAAAAAAAAAAAAAAAAAGAAAAGTAATTGCAAGTCAGATGTGATGGCACACACCTTTGATCCAGCATCTGGGAGACTGAGGCAGGGGACTGCAACTTTGAGACCAACCTGGTCAATTTAGAAACTCTGTGAAACCCTGTCTCAAAATAAAAAATAAATAAGGGCTGGGGATGTAACTCAGTCAAAAGTCTGGGGTTCAATCCCCAGACCAGAAA
>PVJO010006697.1:0-87010 GCA_004026905.1 Hystrix cristata
TGAATGGATCGATAAAGTGCAGTAAACAACAGAATATTCTGCCATAAAAAGGAATGATGTACTGACATGCTACAACATGGATGAGCCTTGAAAATAAGTGGAAGAAGTCAGTCACTAAAGGGCACTCATATGAAATACTCAGAACAGGGAAATCTATAGAGACAGAAAGTAGATCTGTGGTTGCTTAAACTTGGAGGGGCGGTGTCTACAGGGAATTTCAGAGGTGATAGCAGAAGCATATGGAATTTCTGTGTAAGGTGAGGAAAATATCCTAAAATTGACTGCAGTGGTTGCATACATCTATGAATATACTAAAAGCCACTGAATTGTATAGTTTAACAGGGTGGATTGTATGGTATGAGAATTACATCTCAATAAAACTTCTAAAAACGTAGTCTAATCCTCATCTCTAAAATACTTTCACATCAAATACCCAAGACATTACTGAAGGACAGTAAAATTAAAGATCACTTGTGGTAATGCCACTGACCAACATTCACATAAATTTCAGTCTACCACAATTGTGTCAAGAACACATTTAAATCCCATTTTGTCTTTATGCTGCCTATAATTTATACTAAATTAGATAAAATTTTGAAACAACATGTGAGGACCCCAAAACCAACACATAAAATGAAAAGGTAATAATATTCTATTAATATGGCTATGTATGGTTAGTTTCAAGAACATTTCATTGAATGAAAAAATTTTAAAGTACAATAATCTGGAGTTTTCTGCTAATGTGGTGTTGGTGATACTATTGCAAATGCATCTTACCAGGAAATATAGTCTATATTTACATCTCCGAAGATTTTAAAGATGGTGTTCTTCGACACTGAAATTTTACTATCATAAAGCCTCCTTCTTCTTGCCCATCTTCATTAAAGTCAATGTGATAAGTTAAAACTTCTCAGGGATATCAAGTTATTCAAGTTGTTCATTTGTTAATCCTCTATATTTAAAAATAAATATTTTAAATAGCAGATATCGTCATTTGTGACAAAAATAAGCTTAATAGGTATAATTTTCCCTAAAGGAAAAAGGTATTATATCCCCAACTTCTGCTGCTCCTATATTTGAAACCTAAAGTAAGATCTCATATAGGATTCATGCTACAAATTATAGAACAAGCACTGTATCATAGCAACCCAGCAATACCACTACAGTGACACGTTGAGGATGCAATCCAAGATTCTAATTTAAGAAACTGGCACAGAATATAGGACATGTAGCTTTTTTTGGCAATACCCTTAGAACATTAATAACTAAGAGTCTAAAATCAGCTTTTACTTGAAACTTTAGAGATGAGACCATTATAAAGTAATAATGGAAATGTTTATTAACAAATGACTCACAGCATTGTGACTAAATATGACTTAGCGAAGGTTCTGTGCTTTCATTAAAATTGAAAATGGTGAGAAAAACTGTACATATCACATTTTAGAAAATCTGAACATATGCATACTGTTACTTTGATAATTTTAATATACAAATGTGTATTATTTCAAGAAAATATCTAGAGTACTATAAGAGTATAAATATTTCCATGCTTTCCAATTATCATTCCGATATAAGTATATCCACAACTATAGAAAGGTTAAAATATACTGGTCAATTTTTATTCTGAAAAAATTAACTGCTATCTTTTAT
Organism: Hystrix cristata; assembly: GCA_004026905.1. NCBI lineage: Eukaryota > Metazoa > Chordata > Mammalia > Rodentia > Hystricidae > Hystrix > Hystrix cristata. The sequence goes on from PVJO010006697.1 coordinate 1,651, forward strand.
ACTAAACAACTACTTCTGATAAAGCAGAAGGAACAAGGAACAAGGATGAGCTAAAGGGGTATGATAGAGATTCCTTAGGATGTAGAACCTTGGACTTTAGAAGCAGAATGCTGAGAACAGTCTCCTAGGAGAGTACATGGGAAGGTTGTGTCACTTCTTAATTCCATTTGGATATAAAACCTTCTATTCGTTAAATAAAACAAGTGTTCAGAAATATGTCTGTTTCTCATCTAGGACTTTTCAGGAACAAGAAATGTTAAAAGGACCTCTCCGACGGAATGCAGGACTGAAGCAATTTTCAGTTGGATGAGTTGTGATAAGGTTCTACCTTGCAGATACTCCGCTGCAATTTGTAAGGAATATCTGCTACTACTGCATTAAGAAAAAGTATAATTTTCTTTAATAAGGTGTTCAAGTCTCTACAAGCAAGACCTAAGCTCTAAGATACCCCACTTCCCTTTCAACAGATGGGCTTTGGGGTAGCAGCTGTGGGTGGAAATCTAAGAATCCTGAAATTATATACAAAACACTGTATGCATTTTCTGAGAAGATGGTATATTCTTTTAATTGGGTTTCCCAAGAAATCTACATATAATCTCCCATTAATTAAATGCCAGTATCCTTAGAAGTTATTTCTTCTCCTTTTAATATAATGAATTTATAACCAACATTTCAAATGAGCTGATTCAGTATTTCTAGAAATAAAATCTTTATTCAGAAACAATTCTAATTTTTTTTCAAAAATTATACCATTTGTAATATTCTATAAAGTGAAAACAATGGGCTACAAAACAACATACAGTATACTGTACAAGCTTACTAACAAAAAAACATGGGAAGACAGTAAAAAATTTGAGAGTTTTCCTCTGGATGGGAATTTTTATTTTCTACTTTTGTGTTGTTTTAACAATATATAAGTTTTTACAAAAATAATAAAACCATTATAAAAAAAGTGTACTTAAGAATGACATTTCTTACTGCATATTCTTTAAATGAGTTTATTTTAGAAAACCATGAAAACTGAGACTCACTTATGACTCACATAAAGTATTGTATCCTAAAATAGTTGTTCCTATTCCATATAAGCTACTTCTCTAGATCTTTTAAAACAAATAGTTCTCAAAATATGGTATGCATAGGATCATCCAGGTGATCCAAATTAAAAACAGATTATCAAAATACATGAAGTACAAAACCATTCCCCAGATAATCTGGTAGCTAGGTAAAAGCTGGGTTATTTTTACCTCTTCTATATGAATGATCAAAATTTCCTACAAAGGAAACATGACTATAGAAAGTAAACATACCTTAAAAGCAGTTAGTTCATTGCTATACTGGCTACTTTAGTTCCACTTTGGATTCAGTTAGGCTGGTTCATTCACTTTTCCAAATGCATTTGGAAAGTTACTTAAGGAGATGACATGAAATTGTGTGATTCCAGTTATCTAGCAGTTTAATTTTTTGCATGATTTTGGTTGCAAACCAAATTGGACAAGAATCGAGGAAAGAAGTTCATGAACCGAGGTACCACCATAGTAAAAGAGCTCAATAGACTTTTATACAAAAGTCTCCCTTGTCTCATTTTCCTTTCTCAAATGGAGAAAAACTCATCAAAAAGAAGAGTATTATGCTAATGTGGACAAAGTATAAGAGAACTTTTTCAAAATCTTATATAGAGAAGAAGACTGAAATATAACCAGCAGTTCCAAAAGAGATGCAAAAATAAGTAGAGTCTGATCAGTTCTTGATAATCTATAAGAAATTGAGCAAGCTTCTAATTGCAGATCATTATAAATTTAACTGAGGGTTGACTCCAAATTCACTTCATCTTGAGAAAAAGCTGTAGGTTATATGAAAGAGGCAGGGAGGCAGTGCTAAAAGAGGGTCCACAAAGAATATCAACAAAGCTTATTAGATGAGTTTAACAAAGATTCTCTGCTTTAAAGGTCCTTAGAAAAACGTACATTCATAATGGTCCACTTGCCCAGCATCTAAAGAAACTGAATTTCTTTTGGTAAGGCAGTTACAAATATTTCTCTTTTGCACTGCTAGGAAATAAGGCACTCAAATTTGCTTTAGTGCAGTCAATACATATCTTCAGTTTAACACTACAGAGAAGGAATTAACCAATTGAGAAGATTAAGCTATAAATGATCTGGACAAGAATACTGTAATAACCTACTAGGTTTGGGTTTCCTCACCTACAAAATTCTAAGAAGTTTGGCATATATAAATATCAGTCAGTCATAAATCATTGTAAAATTCTGAAATACAACATTATACAAAAAGTGGTGTTTTCTTTAAATCAATTTAATAGGCTTTGCTTCATTATTTCATTCAATAAATAGTAAAACAGCACTGACTTCCTAATGTTACGTGGGAAGATAAAGGTATCAGGTCTCAAAGCATTTAACTTACAGTATCAAGGCAGAATGAGGTAACTCCAATCTTATTCACACACTTCTTGTTATCTGCCTCATGCACATACCACGGACGTCTTGCCACTGGGTGTACACGGAAGATATTTCACTGAGTGGGGGAACAGACAGTTCCAACTCAGCCAGAAGACCAACAGGCCAATCACCCAAATTACGGACACCTTCTAATAAGCCAATTTAAAAGTTTTGGCAGGCCACTGACTGACTGGATTTCCAAAAGAGATATCAAATTTAAAGTTTCCAAAATAAAAATCTGTGTTTCCCTCCTATACTGGTTCCTTCTCTAGTATACGCCTGTCTCATTAGTCATGTATACTCCTGTCTATCACGTATCCACACTAAAACATCCCTGGGAATCACCCTTAACCCTGCCTTTCCCTTTCCATCTGTTCCTGCCCCCAAGCCATTAACAAGCCCTATCTAAGATACATCTCAAATAAATCTCTCCACCTCTACCCTAGACCAAGCCACACCATGTTTTAACTAGTCTATAATATAATCTTTTCACTGGGTCTACTTCTAAATCTGTTGTTATAATCCATTCTCCCCTCAACAGGTATGAATAAATTTTTTAGGATTGCCAAACTTTTAAAAAAGTTGTAAATACTTACTGAATCACCCTACACAATTTCCACTTACTCTTCACATCACAGATACCTTGTGTCAAGTCTCTCAATCCTCTGAAATGCCTGGTATGATGCTTGAAGACTCCCAAAGCCATGGAAAATTTTTAGTTATCTGGCTTGTCCACTTCTTCAGTGGTACTACTCCTCCCAACCATCCTCCATTTTTCAAACTACTCTCTTCTCTTAATGGCCTTGCCCCCAATATTGCTGTCTCTCTTGCCTCTTTTCCTTTGACCATCGTGTAAATGTTGGTATTATATTCCTTGCCCCCTCCCGTGCTATACATTTTCTCTGGGCAGTCACTTCAAAATGCATTGCTTCAAATGCCACTTACAAGCTAAAGACTCTGCAAATTATTATCTCTAACACAGACCTATTTAGCTCAAGACCCAAACTATGTAACTTTCTACAAGGCAACTTCATTTCAATTTCCCACAGGCACTTCAACCTGTCTCACAAAGAATCATTATTTTCTCTTCCTAAATTCGATCTCCTTTTTTCCCTTTTGGTAAACCACCATCATACATCTGGTTGCCTGAGTGAGAACTGAACTAACATCGATTCTTCCCTCTTACCAACTCCTGCCTGTGATACTACACAGCGTGTTGCCCTCTGAGACAAAGCCACCTTTACCACTTGTCTGGACTGCCAGGCCACAACCTAACTAGTGTTAACTCTCCCAACACATTGTGCACAGTCCTATCATGTATAACATGCAGTATCTGCCCACGCTCATTCTTCAACATGAAGCACGCCAGTCTCCTCTCCAGCCAGTCTCCAGTCATATCTAGACCACAGCCTTGTGAACTGCTGCCAATCAATGTTAGTGCAGTCCTGACTTGGGCAACACACTGTGTTCACTCCTGGGTCTGCAATGAGACCTCCACCCATCTTGGCCTAACACCTCCTGGCTTTTTAGGTCTTAGTTTACCTATCACTTTCTCCAGGAAGCTTTCCTTCCCCATCTCTTCCCTTTGATGAAAACTAGGTTGGGTCTCTCATACTCTCCTAACATCTTATCACAACACTTACCACACTAATTGAAAATGCTTGCTTGCAAATTTGTATTCCCCACCAACTACAAGCTGCTAAATACATTTAATTTCAAAACAAAAAGCATCCACTGTCTTATTCAGTTTACTGAGTAAAGTTTTAATCTCTACAATAGTTCACCTAAATTTTAAGCAGTATGGAAACCAAAGTACTAACATTTTTTTAAAGCAAAGAATGGATCTAATTTCACAGTAGGAAAACAAACTTTTTCCACTGACCATTTAAAAGAATAGGAGTGCAAGTTTTTCTAATCAGATATATATCTCTAAAAAAAATTATGTTGTTTTACTTATAACTTCAACAGATGTTTATCTTTGGAAAAATCGGCTAAAAAGTTTAAAAAATCCATCTTTTTTGCTAATCAAAATATGGGGGTTATAACAAAATCTCTCTCATTTTTTTTTCATTGTTATCAATTCAGAAGCACAGGAATTAACAATGAGTTGAAATAATCTGATTTCTGATAATAACTGTAAGGATATCCTTCACCAGTAACCGAAACAAACACAAAACTAAGTAAACAAACAAAAATAACCACTCATTTTGATTATGATTTGAATATGATTTGATATTCCAGACTGCAATTTCCAAGCCTGGTCATTAAAATCTCGTTTCAGGCATTTCTTCTCTCCAGCCACCAGCTGTACAGTTACTCAACTAAGCAAAACTTGGGTGTATCTAAGCTAAAAACCCTATCTTCTCCTCCCTACTTTAAAGCAAGTTTCTCCAGTGAAATGGCTAGAAAGTTATTTACTTAGAACAGAGTGACACAAATCTCCAAAGGAGGCTACACAGAATGACTTCTGAGGTCCCATTCAGCACCAGAAGCTCCGAGTAAGGTACAGTATGTGCAGTGAGCATCTCCATTCCAGCAGGAGGAGTGTGTCCACAAGAAATCTCTTGCCTTTGGTATCCAATCAGAAACAGCTTCTCTGAAATTCATGTGAGTCTACCATATCCAGCAAACAAACAAAACATTCCAGTAGGTTTCTTTAAGAAATCTGAATCAAAATTACAGTGTTTCTAAAATTCTTCATTACTCACCAAAAAGCCCACACAAACAATTCCTTCAGGGAAGAGTTCAAAAAGATACACATAAAAAATTGACTTGAAACTGCTTATTAGTCAATTATCCAGCCCAGACAAGTACAGTCTATTTGCATAAACTCACTCTGTCATGTAAAACTCAGCAATTAGGTTCCTCGTTACATAATAATGCACTAAAAGTAATTACATATTTTAAGTCTGTTCCTTTCATCTCCTTCAAGGACATCCTTATAAATAAAGACTGCACCTCAAATTCAGAAGTTACTGTAAACTAATTACTTGTTTATTTAACTTTAAATATATATATGTCCATGTCTGAGAATCAACCCACTATAACTTTTCCACACAAACCTTATATAATAATTATTTCCCGGGAGCAAATCAATCACTCACTAGTCACTGGAGAAATACAAGAGCAAATTCTTTATTTTAAACTCACATTTACTTTTTCCTGTCAAAGTATTAAGAACTCAGAATTCATCTACTTTAAATAAGCCTGAACTAGTTTTATGCATAAACATACTTAAACAAATAAAACAGAAGAGAATCAATCTGTAATAGCATCAAACATCACCACAAAAAGCACAATCAATGAGGGGTGAAGGCTGACTTGAAGTTAACCAACAGGTAATTTCTTCTTCAAAACAGTGATTCCAGAGCCAGGTATGGTGGCACACGCCTGTCTGTAATCTCACCACTCAAGGAGGCTGAGGTGAGAGGGTCACTGCAAGCTGGAAACCAACCTGAGCTACATAGTGAGTTCAGGGGCAGACAAAACTAGAAAGCAAGACCGTCTTAAAAAAACAAAAAGAGGGCTGGGGATTTAGCTCAGTGATTAGAGTGCTTGCCTTGCAAGCACAACGGCCTGAGTTCGATCCCTGGCACCACAAAAAAAAAAAAAAAAAAAAAAAGAACAGTGATTCTAGCCAGGTATAAACTGCACACCTATAATCCCTGCTATTTGGGAGGCTGAGCCCAAAGGACTGCATGTTCAAGGTCACTCTTGGGAACTCAGCCAAACTTGTCTCCAGAGAGTGGGGCTTAGGGGCAGGGCCTGGGGATGTAACTCAGTGGGTAGAGCCCTTGCCTAGCAAGCAAGAGGCCTTGAGTTCAATCTCCAGTATTGCCAAAAAAAAAAAGAAAAAAGAAAAAAAAAGTTATTCTGTCTACATGACCACATTTATTATGCTATTATGCACAGAATATTTGGTACTATGGTATAATGAAAAAAACAGACATCTGCTTTCAGAACACCACTATATAACTGAATAATTTTCTTCAAACAAAAAATCAACAAACACAAGTATTATTCAAATTGGTTAACAGAAAGGCCAAAAATAAAATAGAGATACGGAATAAAAGCAGCCCTGGGTCTTCACTGCCCTACATTCAATAAAAAGCGGTAGTCGGTATTAACTAAGACATAAAAACACTTTGAAGAAAAATATTTCTTGATACAAAGTAAATATAAAGCACGGCCAAAACCACAACTAAGTTCAATAGTTTATTTGTTCAATATCTTTTATTCAAAATATCCAATAGCAATATTAGGTCCAGATCATCAGGAAGCAGAATACCTTTAGTTAGAAGAAATCAGTTTTACTTTCCAAAGTGGTTGTAGTGATTAGCTTGAATAATGGGATTATTGAATAATGGGATTAAAACTAGGCAAACCATCTACTGTGTGTTCTCAAATTTACTTGTCTACACTTTCACCTCTAAAAATCAGAGAGGAAAAAAATCTAACAGACAAAATCATCTCATCACACCTAAAACTCCAGAATCTCGAAGCACTGTCACAACCTTCAGGAAAGCAGCTGATTAGCCACAAGGGGCAGCAAAGTGAAGAGAGTGGAGTGTAAATACCAGGAGTGAAGAGGGCAGGAAAGGTTAATAAACTGGGTAAGGAATGCGAGTATCAGAGTGAAAAGGAAAAAGTCTCAATTAATGAATTAAATCAGTGAGACTGATAAGGCTGAACAAGTGATTCTCAGCTGAACATCAGAACCCCCCTGTCAGCCTTTAAAAATACATATGCCTGGAGTCTACCTTGAAGCAATTAATTTATAATCTTTCTGGAATGGAGTCCAGAGATTGGTATTTTTAAAGTTCTCCAAGTATAGAGCAAGTAGAACCAGAATGCTAACTACATAAAAATAAACTCTACTCTCATAAAAATAAACATAGTCTCTACGCACAGATGTTTATAATTTAAAAAGCTAAACTGAAAAAAAAAAAGCACAGAAAGTCTATTATTTCTCAAGTGTTATTATTTTTGTTGATAAGCCTGTCTTTGACATCCAAGGGGGCAATAACTCATTAGTGACTAATTCATCTTTGTGATTTTATCAAGGGAAAAAAAATGCTATTCTTACAGGTGAAAATGATTAAACAGAAGTTCAAAGGGGTTAAACAACTAGCCCAAAGCCACTGTGAGTCATCAGTGAGGCAAGAAGAGAACGTAAACCCACTAGTACACATTTACAAGGACCATGCTCTACCCCAAGAGCCACACCAATTTGCCAAATACAAGTTCCTGGATTAACACTTTATTCAACTAGACACTTCGTAAAACAATCCAAAATTAAATTAAGAAACAAAGAGGTAATAAAATGTGAGGATATGATTCTAAATTAGGAATTCTGAAGATGACAGACTTAAGTACAAGTTTTTCCTTCATGTGAAGACTAGTACTAGATACTACATTGAGCAATTTCTCTAGTACTAGTCTTTTCACTAAAAAGTAAAAAAGACTATGACAATAGTCCTAAAGGAAAATGGTCCCAAAATGTTTCATCCTTCCCTGTCCCCCGCCCCCATGGGAACTGAACCCATGACCTTCACACTAAGCTAAGGTACAGCCCCCTAACACACTCTACCCTCCTCTTTGAGAGAGCCTAAATCATTAAAATGCCCAACCTGGGCTGGAATTTGAGATCCTCCTGCTTCAGCCTCCCAGACTGGAAATATTTTTCTTAATATATTTGGATGAATTTCAACTCTCTAATTCCATCCCAAATACAAAAAGGGCTTCACATTTAGAAGGAATACTAACTTTGTTTTAAACATTTATAAACCTTAAAAGCTAAGTAAGTAGTGTTTTGCCCACAAAAAAAGTTATGGAACTTCAGATTTTATCAGTGCCTTTGTTCCACAATTAACTCAGAAGAACACAAACCTCCATAAATCCCATACTTTCCCCCCTAATGCTAACCAAGGCATTTTAATCAGCAGCACTGGTATCCAGCTTCCAAGCATGGGCCAGCAAAGAACTCAAGCAATACCTGGGAAGTTCTATACCTCCCTTATCCGAGGAGAACCTCAATCTCAAAACCAGTTTCAGGTGCTCTTTACTAGTCACTGGTTGTATACTAGAAGAAATGTGCTTCTACACAATTCTACCAGTTAATCTGATTTCTTTGCTTGGAACTATAAAAAAAAAATTCTTTCTGCAGTTTTTAATATTTTAAAGTCTGACTTTACCCTACCTTCATTTCTACACTCATATTGAAAAGTTACAGATCTGCCTCATTTCACATAATCACATCTGAAAACAAAATCATACTTCAAATACATTGGGAAAGTTTACTATTTAAATAATACCATTAATAATGTTTCATTTAAAATATTTTAAATCTGGATTTACAAATAACAGAATGGGAACTAACATTCTTTGCCTATTTTTAGGCACTTAAAATTATTTCACTTAATCCCCACAATCCTGAGAGATAGAAGGTATTATTCCCCATTTTACAGATAAAGAAAACAACTCAAAAGATTAAAAATTTACCTTTGACCCAGGACTAACCCCAGTGACCCAACTTTTCTATCATACTGCTTCAATTTACGTTAAACAGGTTAACAGCAAAAATACTGAAATCATCTGACCTGAGTCCCAGTGTCATTTGCAACACCACCCAAACAATCACAAGTCTGAAAATGAACTGTTCGAGCCTCAATTTTCTCAGCAATAAAATGGGAATAATATTAGTCTTCAAAGAAGCTGTTGGGATGACCCACTGAAATATAACATTGGTAAAAATACATTAAGCCACAGACTATCCACAATAGCATTCCTCAGTGTGAAAAAGCAGATTACTGATATCAAAGGTTGCATGTCTTTGGTCCATCTATCATGAGCAATACAGTTTTACAATTAAAAATAAAGAAAAGATAAAATAATTTGAAAATGATAAACTGCTAATCAAATATAAGGTATCAACTTCCAAACCAAATAGGTTAAATAGACTGAAAAACTTCCTAATGTAGGGTTGGGAATTTAGCTCAGTGGTAGAGCACTTGCCTAGCAAGCACTAAGGCCCTGGTACCAAAAAGAAAAAAAAAAAAAAAAAAAAAAAAAAAAACCTTCCTGTTGTAACAGATTTCTCCTGTTGTAACAGATTTCTTAAGCATTAAGCTTCCCTACTTGTTGGTTACCAGATGAAAAGTTTAGGGTGGAAAACATTATATTAACATAAATTTTATACAAAAAAATGATTGACACGTGTTCTTAATTTGATTTTCTAGCATCTAGCTCTCAGAGGCGTTTACATAATTAACATAACGAAGGACAACATGTTTTTGGAGGGAAGATAAGCCTTATAATTTAAATTAATACAATTTAATTCAATTTTCAGGACCCGTGTAAGTTACTTTTTAAAAAAATAACCTTTAATAGGGCTTGTTTTTAAAATTCTTACTATGACAAAACAATTTATCTTCAACATTTTTATCATTAAAATCCTGAAATCCACTTACTAAATGATTTTGCAAAAAAAAAAAACTTCTTATAGATGAGAAGGGTGGATTATTTTGTTAATCCTTATTCACAGTATGCTTTGAGGAAAACTAGCTGGCACCTTTCCAGTTTAGACTCATGTGGATGAAGTGTAACATAAGCAGGTTGGTATAAACACTTGAAAGATTTTGGATGCCCACAGATATCTGAATCACTCCACAGAGATTACATTTCAGAGCAGGAAGAAAAATTCTCTTTCATACACATAACTAAATGGCTTTCCACAGTTTTTTGTTAAAACCACAAATGGAAAAAACTACTACTGACAGAAGGAAAAAAAAAAAAACCCACAGCACTGTGGTATTAAGTACACTGCCAAGTACCAAATGAAGTAACTGAATTTTTTTAAAAATCACTTTTTAAGCATTTTTGGCACCTGAAGCAAAAGTAGTTTTTCCTATTAGTGGGTAATAGCAGTAAGGCTGTCTCATATCCTTAATTAAATCTAAATAATTATCCTGGATAAATTTATTTTGAATAATTTTCCTTATGAGAAATACTATATTTTCATGCAAAGATCTAGAATGAATCTAAAGTTCTAAGTTTATTTTTTTCTCCACTAGTGACCAAATATTACAAATGAAAAGTTATGGCATCTTCCACTTGTTGAACACCATATAACTTAGATGACTACTGATTCTAAACATTATTGCCAAGCTTTTAAAAGGAAGATGTATTAAAGCTACATCGCCAGGTTAAAACTAACGTATGTTTAATATTCAATTATTTTTATTAAATAAAAGTGGATATTAATAAGTGCAATACTAAGAACTAGAATATATTACTAAAAATTATAAGAAAAATACTCACAAACAAAACTGCAAAACTTTGATGCTTATGAAAAACTCAAAATAATTATGATGCTTTAAGTGTAAAATTTTAAACCTATGAATAGCAATTCAATATCCTTATAGGTAAGATGATACTCTCATACCTACAACATCCCTGAAGAATTAAAATCTTAGCAATGCCTACCATTGTGGTCTACCACACACTACACTATGTAAATTTTAGCCATTTTGGTATGCTAAAGACAATCAAATGATAAATGCAATAGCGCAGACTACACATATCTTAAAACCTCTTTTCCAAAGCCAGTTTGATTTTGGCCATGGGATGTCCTTGATTTGGAAGCACTACCCCAGGAGGCAGTGCAGTATAGGGTCTGAAAGGGGTTTTGAAACTACCGTAGGTCAACTGTGATTTGATCTAGGATTTTCTTTAGACTCCCTGCCAAACTCAGGCTGGATTCATAAACCCAAAGACAAATCAGCACCAGACTGTCCTTGAAAGGGATGCTGGATCTTTTTCAAATGGACTCAAAAATCTGCTTAACATTTATCTATTTTAGCATGAACCTTCAATTTCCTGGCCTTGTAAAACAGACGATCCAGATTCTGTTACAAGAATTTTCTCAAATGTCTAGGGACGTAATCATCTTGTTCCATAATTTCTACCTCATAAAAAGCAAAGATGTTGAAATTATAAAATCAAAAGCCAGTATTTCCCAAAGAATAAGGAAGAACATCAAGAAACAACTTACCAAAAAGCCTCTAAACCTAGTGTGAAAAGTAAGCGAGCCAAAGGGAGTGCCAAGTACTCTGCAAGGCATTAGGCACGGATACCAATTTGAATTACTATACAAACCTTACAAAGTCTCGCAGTCACAGCCTAGTGAGCTAGATTCCCATTCCACCGCAGAACAATATTCGTTTACACTCCTCCAAACAGGTCGTGTGTGTACTCTGAGACGACAGAGTATTTTAATGATCCAGTAAATAAGATTTAAACTGGCCCAATTCTGGGGCGTTTTCTTTATAAACACATCTACAGCCAGCCAACTCTTACCCGTTGCTTGCATTCGGATTCTGATCTGATAACTCTGATAACTTAGGAACAATCAGTGGGAAAGGGAGTGAGAAGAGGGTGGGCGCGCACGGCTTTGTAACAGAAAAAGCGGTCGAAAACAGGAGGTGCGACTCGGGACAGCGAGGCTTTGAAGAAGACACAGGACGACAAAACCAGACAGAGAAGGGCCAGGCCCGGGGGAAGGTGCGGCACTCTGCCTCGCGGGACGCAGGAGTCCCGACGGGAAGGGCAGGTTAGACGAGCGCGCAGGTGGGAAGGGGAGTTGGCTTCCGACACGCGAAGAGTTAAGGCGAGTCGGGGAGCAGAGAGAAGCCAGGCGTCGCCAGTCGGAGCAGGGGTGGGGCCCCCGCGGGTGGGACAGCCCTGCGCCCCCGCGGTTACCTTTGAGCTGGGGCAGGGGCTGCAGCTCCGCCTGGTTGCCCCGGCTGCGGAACTGCGACGAGCCCTGCGAGCGCTTCTGCCTCTGCGCCTTGCGCACCGATTTCCGGGTGAAGCCGTCCACTTTCTCCGAGGCCGAGATGGCGGCGCTCGCAGACCCCGCCGGCGGCGGCGACGACGACGACATCTCCGCGGGCCCGGCGAGCGGCGGCTCCGGCTGCTGCTAGCGCCGCGCGGGCAGCGGGGCGGGAGGAGGAGGAGGAGGCGGGGAGAGGCGCGCGGAGCCCCCGCCCGCGCCCCGCGCCCCGGGCGCCGCCGAGCCGGTCCTCGCCGCCCGACAGCGCCTCAGCGCCGCATCCCCGCGCCCGCCCGAGGCTCCGGGTCCCCGCCGCGCCGAGCGCCCGGGCCGGCGGGGGAACAGAAGTTGTCGGCCCCGGGCGCGCGGGGCGGGTGGCCGGGAGCCCGAAGTTGGGGCGGCCGCGGCAGGGGCGCGGGGCTGCGGGCGCCGAGCGCGCCTCTCGTCCGGTCGCCCGGCTCGCCCGCCGTCAGCACCTCAGTGCCCGCTGGCAGCGCCGTCCGCCCGCTCGGGAGCCTCCTCCCGGCGCGCTGCCATCGCGGGTCCGCTCGCAGCTCCGCCGCGGTGCCCTCGTCCCTGTCAGCGCCGACCCCGCATGGCCCGGGACGCGACCCGCCGCCCACACCCTGGGCGCGCAAGGCTCGCCCGGGGCAGCGCCGCGCGGTGCGAACACCTCCCCCGCGCGTCCGGCGGCCGCCCGCGGAGAGCCCCGGAGAGCGACCGCTGCAACTTGGGAAGGTGGTTGGTGCGGGGTGGGGGGGTGCGCGCGCGCGCTCGCCAGGGCGCGCGGCCCCGGGAAAGGCCTGGCTCGGGGCGGGAGGAGTTTGACTGACAACTTCCGCGGGGTCCCGCCCGCCCCTCACGGCTCCGGAGGGGGTCGGGGGTGCGGAAGCATGCCAGCTCCCTCAGCCAATCGCAGAGCTAAGCGGCTGAGCGGGGTGAGGTGTGGCCTCCAGGGCAGTCCGGAGGCGCGAGGTTAAAGCTGAGGGAGGGGGTGTGGCCGTGTGACGGACTTCGGCTACAACCAATCGCAAGTGAAGGCGGTGAGCGGGGTGCCACCTGCGTCACAATCGTGTAATGTATTCTCCCGGGAGGGCGGGGAAGTGTCCCTCAACCAGCCGGTCTGTTTGCACGCCTGCGCGCAGCTCCGGGCTATAATTGCTCGCCTGACAGCCTGTGAGAAGAGTGAAAAACTAGAGGGGGCAGTTCAGAGAGCAAAATAGAGCGTCCTTTCCCTTCCCTCCTCCCTGCTGGCCAATGAGGAACTGAAGCGACCGGTGGGGAGTTTAAGGGCTACAGCTTGGAAGAGCCAGCACCAAGTGCTACGTCACTGAGAGGGGCGGGGCGGGGGCCGAGTAGAGGAGCAGTATGATTGACAGGCGAAGGAGCACCGAGGAAGTGAGCTCGTCCAGTCAGAGCGAGGTACTAGGCTCCTGGGCGGGCCCTAGAGCCTCGCTGGCGCTAAACTGCAGGATTGATAGTTCAGGGGAAAATTTGTAGTTTAGGCACCGGAACTCTGAGAGCTGCTCGCTCGTGGGGTTTGAGCGTTCTGATGTGTGCTACTTTGAAAAACTCTGCAAGGCCACGCCCTCCAAAGCCAGGTTTCTCCTTGCTAACTTAGTGGCAACTAGTTTTCACCCCTTCTTCAGCTGAAGGCCTTTAAGGACTCCAACACAAGTACAAATAATTCGCTGATTGGGTATTTGTGGATTTGAGATCTTGCCATTTACTCTTGAGATCTCTTGGAGAGTCCGTCTAGATTTTAAATTTCTTTAGGACGGGGACTGTTCATCTTAGTTTTTTGTCCAGTTCTTTCCGCGTAATCATACTTAAACCCAGTCCTCAGTTCTCTCCTGGGAGATCTTTTCCATTCTACATAATAAAAATAACTGCTGTGTATTTCAGCAAAGCAACTTGATGCTTATGCACGGAAGATTCCAGCGCTGGATACAAAATTGAATTCTAGACCTGTACTTAAAACTCTTCTTATCCAGGTTGTATCGTCTTCCCAGGCCCGAGGTTCAAACCCGAGCAGCATCTGGACACCCTTCTCTTTCTCATCCAAGTCTCGTTGACTCGATCTTCACAAGGTTTAAAAGCTGCCCTTCCTCACCGTCTGTACAGCCGGGCCCCAAAGATGGTGCAGGGCTTTCAGAGGCCCTGCCAGATCGGCTTTCGGCCTCCCTGCTTTTTTGAAGAACAACCCAGTGCCTGCAGAATAGAGTCTGAATCACAGCTTCTTCAGCCGTCAGTAGAGTCCAAATTCACAGCTAGGAGGCCTAGCTGCCTTTCCAGGTGTAAACCGTACCATGTGTCTACGTAATCTCTCTCTTCCTCTTCCCTTTCTTACTTTTTCTTTCTTCCCTCCTCCCCCCAGTTCAGGCGCAGCATTTTACATCCTGATTCCCTAAAGCTTCCTTGAAACTTAGCCTTTGCTGTTCCAACATTCTTTAAATAATCCACCACCACCACCCCTTGTTGAAATCTTATTTTTTCAAAACCTGCCTCAGTCTATCTTTTATGAAACTGTTTGTGATAATCTGGCCAGAAAGTGAGGTCTCCTGTGCTTGCGCTCTTGGGCAGTATCTCCTTCTCCCTTGAAAATTTGCAAAGACCAAGAGATCATGAACTCAGGTATTTAACACACTTGTGCCGCCCACTGAGCACAGGTTGGATATCTCATCTGGAACAATCTAATTTTCACCTTTCAACAGCAAAATCTCTGAAGGTGTGGTTATTGGATTGCCTGCATCAGAATCCTCTGGGTACTTATTAAAATGCGGAGTCGTGGGCTTCACCCCTGATGTGTTGAATTGGAACCTATGGGAAAAGCAGCAACGAATCTATTTTTAGCCAGATTGCTAGGTTATTCTTACCCACACAGAAATTTGAAAGCATAATTTCATAGTCATCAGAATATTATTAAAAATATTTGGTAAATGTCTAGAAGCTGGAAGTAGTACTATATGTAATAATGATACTTTATATGAAATAAGAAAGGATGAGAAATAAACCAGTACAGTAAAACTAAAATTTATACTGCAGTGTGGTAAAAGACACTGGAAAAGATATTAGAACTGGGCATATTGGCACATGCCTAGAATCCCAGCACTCTACAAGGCTGGGGCAGGAAAATTGCAACTTTGAGTTCTGCCTGGCCAATTTAGCAAGATTTTGTCAAATGTTTAAAAATGAACTGGGGATTTGGTCAGTGCAAAGGTCCTGGGTTCGAGTTTCAATACCACACACACACACACACACACACACACACACACACACACATGAAAATAGATACTGGAAATAAGTTCTTGGGAGGTTTGGTACCAGCAAAACTGTTGGGCTTTGTCCAAAATAGCCTGGGGAAGAAGTGTGAGCACGATGTTAAAGAAAGAGAAAGTCAAAACCTGAAGAGAGAACTGCATTCCAGATTCAAGTCACCAGATGTTTTAGGGAGGAAAAAAATAGCCCAAGAAAAGGTCTGATTTTGAAGTACTTAGCCATAGTGTGACCTGTCTCATCTTGCAGCTTGTCAGAGCCTTAGTTTCCACGTTTATATATTGGGGGAAATAAAAGTGGGCAGCCTTCTTCACAAGGTTGACATGGGCTTTAAATGTAATGAGTGAAAGAAAATACAGTACTTGAGGAATGAAAATTATACAGATGACAATTTTATACATACGTGTACCTGTCATTTATTTTCCACCCCCTGTCTTATATAAATGAAGTATTTGGGTCTGAGACAGAGATTTGGTCCCAAGAACTGTGAATAGAGGGCTTCCACATCAGTGCTCACCTGTGTGTGCCCCAGCAGCAGGAAGAGGATCCCGTTCCAAGCCCACCATGAAGATCCTTGTCATAGTTCACAGGCAAGACATAGTCACTGGCAAAGTTCTTAGACCCCAAACATATATATGCATACTTCATGATCTCATTCTTTTATTCATGATGCTAAATTTACTGGGGGGAAATATTCATTAAGCCACAATATCCGCAATACAAAGTGATAATCCTTTAGTGTTTTTATTGTTGTGCAGTGCTGGAGATCAAACTCAGGGCCTCCCCATGCTAGGAAGCACTGTACCACTAAGCCACATCTCCAACCCCTTTCACGGGTTTACAGAGCAAATCAGAGAGAATGTTCTGCTCAGATCACTGTGAAATTCTCTAACATATATCCAAGCAAAGTTCTCGCTGTCGACCTTCTCTTTCCTTAAGAGCCAGGATTCCTGCCTGCACAGTGGCAGCCTGTAGTCCTAGCTGCTCAGGAGGCTGAGGCAGAAGGACTGCAAGTTCAAGGCCGGCTCAAGCAACTTCACAAGATCTTGTCTCAAAATAAAAAAATAAAAAGGGGCCGGTGGTGTAATTCCCTGCATGGGCCCTGGGTTCAATCTCTAGTAGCACCAGAAAAAAAAATGTTATGATCCCCAAGTTGCATTCCAATATAATACCAAACGAAGGTGCTATCTGAAGAATCAAACAAATAGTAGCATTTTCCACATAGACAAAAATAGCATTTCTCCCTTGTAACTCTTTGAAATGTTGGTTTTGCTAGCCCTTTACTATACCAGAATCTAAATCAAGGTAACATCTGATTTACCGTAAATGATGTTAATTTTACTACTTCATTTTCTAATTTAAACACATTCACATTATTTAGAATTCAAAAGGAGTAATAAGGTAATAGGATAATCTTGCTCCCACCCTTGGATCCTAACAACCAGTCTCTATCCCCGACCTTGATGGCAACCAATTGTATCAGTTTCTTAGTGATTCATGTGTATAATCATTCAGGTTTAAAGTTCACTCGTTAAGAGGCTGCATGAGTCATAGCAGTGAGGGCGAACCTATGGCACGAATGCCACAGCAGGCTGTTTGTATCACTGAAAGCTCTAAAAGTTTCACCATTACTGAATTACAGGTATTTAACCTGAAGAAATTTGAAAGCCGCTACTCTAGATGCTAGTACACCTTTTCACAACCCATCTAGGCTAATTCACATTCATTCATTCATCCTTTAATTAATTCATTCCTTCATGGAACACATATGTATAACTGCATGTGGTGTATCAACAAAGTATAAAAGGTGGACCTCATCTTAATGACTGATCCACTCAGGGATGGTCAAGTTTGTACCCAGCCTCAGGTGAACCAAGTAGGTCCTTCTTGTGGGCCTCAAGTCAATCCAAATCAGAAAGTTTTGTGACAAAATAACTGTGACTCACAGGAGACTTTCATTTGTATGTGCGACGTGATCCTCTGACTAATACTCTGTGAAATTTAGTTTTCCTAAGCTAAACTCAGCACTTTTCTAGATTTTCAAGGACTAATTCCATGTTGTCTGTCTGGCCACTTTGCAAGCACGAGTGCACATTAAGATAATTAGAATTTCTGCAATTTTCAGGAAGGGTATTGTGTTAACAGGGAAAGATCAGTAGTCATGATTTTCAGCTGCTACCATTTTTGCCTTTTTATTATAAGCTTATTTTCATTAAGTTTATCATCTGGACTCAGTTTATTATGTGTCATTGTCCAGGCTACTGTGTTGGTTAATTGGAAGTTTATACCAGGTCAGTGGCAATATGCTTTATTATTTTGAATGAGGCGTACACAGGACTTACAGATGGAGTAAATGTGGGCTGTTAGCACAGCAGAAGTATTACTGAGGCCCTAAAACATGCTGACTCACTTATATTGATTATTGCTCAATTCCTTTTCCATACCTGTGAAGTATTTTGCCCCATCCAAATAGACTATAATCATTAAATGACAGTGTACTCAGTCCTTAGTCTGTATAGACAAGGAACCAGGACATAGTTTGAAAAAACTCAGCTCATGCAATGCACCTTTACATTTGTAGAGTGGAATTAAAAAGCCTGAGGTTGGTGTGAGGTCCTACACTGTAATTCAATCCAATGAGCATTTTTTTTTTTTTTTTTTTTTTTGGTGCCGGGGAGCGAACTCAGGGCCTTGTGCTTGCAAGGCAAGCACTCTAATCACTGAGCTAAATCCCCAGCCCCCCAATGAGCATTTTTGAAGTGCCTTTTTTGTGGCAATGTAACAGCAACCAAGAATTAGTCGAAAAGGTACAGACCTTATTTTTAATCTTTGGTGGGGGGGGCACATCGGGAGGACAACATAAAAAAGGGAATAAACACATATCATAAATATTCTTTATGATGAAGTGGGAAAACAGCGGGGAAAGGATCTCATTTGGTTTGGAAAGAGTCAGAGAAAATTTATCAGAAAGAATGGCCATCATCAAGAAATCAAATAATAACAAATGCTGGTGAGGCTGTGAGGACAAAAGCTTCTACACTGTTGGTGGGAATGTAAACTAGTACAACCACTAAGGAAATAAGTATGGAAATTCCTTAAAAATCTAAAAATAGAAATTCCATTTGACCCAGCTGTTCCGCTTCTAGGTATCTTCTCAAAAGAGTTAAAGACAGCATGTTACAGTGATACATATATACCCATGTTTACAGCAACATCATTCATGATAGCTAACTCTTAAAAGTTCCCTGTATGTCCATCAACAGATGAACAGATAAAGATGATGTGGCATTTGCACAATGGAGTGACATAGAGAAAGATAAACTTGAGTCATTTGTAGGAAAATGGATACACTTTGATACCATAATGTTGAGTGAAATAAATCAGACACACAAGCTTAAATATCACATGGTTTCTCTTATAGGAGAAACCCAAAGTATAAATAAAGATCAAAATAAAAGATAGGTAATAGGAAGTAGGAAGATAAATCTTTCTCAAAGAAGAAGGGAATCAAGAGATGGAGGGAGAGTTAGGAGGGGAAGACAGGGGGATGAAAAAAGGAATTAAGATGTGTTATATACATGTAACAACCTCACATACGGAATGTAAACATTATATACTACAAATATGTACAAAATACAAAAATATTAAAAAAAAATTACCCAGGCTAGCTCTGAATTTGTAATCCTCCTGGCCCAGCTTCACAAAAGTGCTGGGATTACACGTGTTCACAACCACATCCAGTTTCAAAATAAAAGTTTTAAAAAGCTGAGAGTGTATCTCAAAGTTGGCATGCTCGTCTAGCATGCATAAGGGTCTAGGTTCAATCTACAGGAGAAAAAAGTTAAACTATGGAAACAAAGCAGGGAATATGCACCAGAGATAACACCACACAATCGCATGCAGACATCAAAAGCAGCTGAAGTGAACCGATAGGGTGATCAGCTGGTCCTTGTTTGCTAGGGACATTCCCAATTGTAACCCGCATAGCCCATGTCCCGAGAGCCCGCTCCGTCCTGGGAAAACCTGGAGGGCTGGTTTCTCTCTGAACAAAGTAAGCGCCACCACGTGTGTACTGAGGCCTATTTGAGCAGGGTCTGTGGATGAACATTGTGGTCTCCACCATGAGGGAGCAGAGATGAGGCCTGCATTCAGGAGAAGATAACTCCTCTCTCAGGACAGCGTCAGATGAGCGCCAAGACAATGAACTCTGAGGCAGCCTCGAGTGAAGGAGGCCGGGTTAGGCTGGACCCGCAGGATCAAGTGACCTTGCACAGTAGAGGAAAAGCAGGGACCTAAGGGAGGGCACCATCCGACAGCACGTCCCTCAGACTCAAAGGGCCCAGCCTACTACATCCCCGTCTCATTACATGACCTCGCAGGAAAGAGATCAGACCACCGACAGCAGTTTGGTGGTTTCCAGGTAACAACAGGAAAAAAGATGGGAAGGGTGGAAGTGGAAAGTACTGCTGTGGAGAAAGCAGGTTAGAAGACATGATTAAGCCAAGCACAGTGGTGCCCACCTGCAATCGCAGCACTCTGCGAGGCTGAGGCAGGAGGATCACAAGTTCCACCACAGTTTGGGCAACTCAGAGATTTAGCAAGACCCTGTCTCAAAATAAAAATATTTTTTAAAAGGTAGGCTGGGGAATGTAGTTCAATACAAAAACCCTGTTCAATCTCCAGTACTGAAGAAGAAAAAAAAGTAGTTTCTAGAGGAAGTGGTGGAAGAGAAAGTTGGAAAAGGTACACTCATTTACTTAACTCAGAATACATTCAGGGCTTGTTTTACATTCTAGATTAAGTATACAAAGGAAAAAGTACAATTCCCTCCCACAGAGAATCTATAGGGGGAATCAAACAAAAACAAAACCAAACTCCCCCATAGACAGTATACTAAATGCTGAGACAGATGCAAATACAGAGGAGGGGAGCAGGCTCTTCATCCCCAGAGAGGAGCAGGAAAGGCCTGCTAGGAGGAAAGGCTCTGGGTTTGAGCACTAAAATCAGCAGCTTTTCAGGAATGAAGAAAAGGGGAATCACCCCAAGCACTGGCAACAGGACCCTGAGAACAGGGGCTGCGTCAGGAAACCAGAGGGAGGTGGCCTGACCTTCCCACAGCAGGTGGGTACGTCTGTGGGGGGGACCGGGGTAGTCAGGAAGGCTTTGTGCGCAGTTATAGGACTTTATCCTCAGGTCAGTGGGGCCACATTAAAGGGTCTTAAACCCAAGAGTGGTGCGATTCAATTCGCTTTCCAGAAAACATGCATTGCTGTCCGCGTGGAGGATGAAGTGATTGCAGAGCCTGAGCCCAGAGGAAGGGGACCAGCAGGCCAGGTGAGGAGAAATGAGCCCCGGAAGAAGGCATCAGAGAGGGGCGCAGAGATCAGACTGAGCTGTGGCAGATAAATAAGATGACTTGGTGATTCACCGAACGTGCATCAGGCACAGAGAGGAGGAAAAGATGACTCCGTGGTGCCCAGACTGCCTGACTAGTGGACAGCACTGCCATTTAGTGAGACAGAGAGGGGAAGAAGAGAGGGACATAAAAAGCTGGACACTTTACATTTGAGAGACGTGCAGAAAGCAGTTGGGTCGTGCAATCGGTCAGAGATCAGACTGGGGATAGCGATTTGGTAGTCATCAGGATACAGAACTAATGGAGTTTCAAGAAGACTGCTGCTCTCCCGAGTGTGTCACAAGGGAAGACAGCGAGAGCCCCCGGGTGCCCATGTTTGTGGAAGCTGCAGAGAATGAAGGTAGTAGGAGATCACAGAATGTCAACGAGACTGTGTCTAGTCCCAAGGGGAGAGGGGAGATGCTGAGGAATGTTTGAAAGAGAGACGTATGTTGAAAATCTTGGTTTCAGAGCACTGGATGGTGGAAATGGAAACCAAAGGGGCTGGTTAGGGGTGATTCCAGTGTCCAAAGTCCAGTGGGTAGACCACAGCTGTGTGTTCAGCAGGTCCCATAGAGCCTTTTTTTTTTTTTTTTTTAGTACTGAAGATTGAGCCCAGAGCCTTCATGCCAAGCTACACCCCCAGCCCTTTTTATTTTTTGTTCTGAGTCAGGCTCTCGATAAGTCGGTAAATTGCCTAGGCTGGGCTCAGACTTATGATCTTCCTGTGTCAGCTTCCTGGAGTGCTGCGATGACAAGTGTGTGCCACCACGACTGGCTTCCCATGGAGATTTTTGCCTCTGTACATCACTAGCTCCTTAAGGGAAATAAGAATCTTGAGGTGGAAAAGGCAAAATGAGTATTTTGGGGGAAAAAAAATTCCTAATCCTGCCCTATCCCCCATCCTTGGTGATGAGGGGCTTATACTAAACATGGTCTTGGGAATAGATGTGAGGAGACATTACCAAAGAAACACTCAGGAGTTTTGATTAAAGATAGGGTTGGAGGTGGCCAGTGAAAGAGAAGAATTAGAAATGATGCCGAGATTTTGAACTGGGTGATCAAATGAATTGGGAGCCTCTAACAAAAAAGCCTGGAAGTGGAGCCAGGTTTTTTTTTTTTTTTTTCATTTGTTTGTTTTTTGTGGGAGGTGGAAGAGAGGGATGTCAGAGGAAGGAAGAAAAAGGCGAGTGAAGATGAATCCCAGGTTAGACATGTTGAGTTCATAGAGCTTTTTTAAAGGTCGTTAAAGCTGGAGAACTGAATCTTTATTTTTAAAAAGAGGTGATGACATGCTGTATATTAATTTGGGGAAAGAAGAAGACTAGACTGGGCTGACAGCCTGGAGTAGGCCAGAGCAAAGAAGGAAATTATACAAACAACATGAGCTTCGTTTTCCTCTTTAAGGAAAGAAAGTCAAGACGAAACAAATGTGTGAAAGATGTGTGTGTGGACATTGTGAGTCTCAGCATTTTCTCAGGCCAAGCAGTCAGCAGGGCTGCACAGCAGAGAACCCAGAGCCAAAGGCCAGGAACAAGCCCTCACTACGCACAAACAAGGATGAGTGAGATCTCTGAATATGCCCCCTACACACACACACACACACACACACACACACACACACTCTCACACTCAGCTACCTTGTGTTCCTAATTCCTAACCACCTTTCAGACTCAAGCATTTTATGGTCCTCTTATAGAGGAAGCACAGTTCTAGCTTTCCCAAGTTCTTTATTAGCTCACGCCTCATCTTGATCTCAGTAACTAAGTCCCGCTCCCACACACTGAGTCACAGGAATGGTCTTTCCCAACTGACTTGTGTCAAGGGTATGGCCCGACGAGAGAGGAGAATGACCTTAACCTTGTGTGAGATGCAGTTCAATTCCTTGCACAGGTCGGACTCTATATTTCAGCAAGAATGATGTGAGTGTTGGTTTTGTTCAGGAGGGAAAGTTCAGTGATCTAAAGCAGCACTACTTCCTGACGGGTTTTAGGAGCTAAGGAAGCAAAGGTGAGAAAGAAAGAAACAGTTTATGCACTCTTAGAGTTTATCATTTCGTGGGCAGAAAGGCCGAGCACACAGAGAATCACAGAATAATTCAGGAAGGTACGCACCAAAGATACAGGTAGGGTCAAAGGAGGAAAAACAATATTCTGATTGGGAAATGAAGAACTAGTCACAGATCTGGAAATTTAGAGTTGACTTGGAAGAGCGTATAAACTCTCGATGGGTAGGGAGGTAGGGGAAAGAGGGAGGACAGATAGGAGGACAGCAGAACAAGGTTGCTGAGACAGGAATGCCTGTGGCGATTTGGAAAATAGCAAATGGTTTAGTTTGGCCGGGGTACAGGGAAGCAGTAGGAGATAAAGCCAGGAACATAGATTGGAGGCCTGTGATAAAGGACTTTGAGTGCCAAGGTGAAGGGTTTGGGCACAGGGGGGCTGTGGAAGACTTTGCAAGAGGGTAGTGTTTGATCAGACCTGGCTGCAAGAGGTTTAATCCTGCAGCTGTTAGCTGGGAGGGGCTACAGGCGGGGCGGGGGAAGTTTTGGACATTTCTATGGACTCTACTGGTGAGACTTGGAATGAGGGTCTGGTATTCAGGAAGAAAATATAGTCAAGATCTTTATGGCCTTAGTTTCTTCGCTTATAAAACATGGATCCAAATGCTTACTCTGAGGATCGTGTGGGGAATCAGAGAAAACACCACAGAGCCCGACTCCTAATGGGTGACAGCTGAGTGAGGGTGGCAACCTCAGAGGCAGTCCAACAGCTATATTCCTTCTTCGTAACACTTTTGCTCTTCCCAGAATTCAGCCATGAGTTCAGGAGACAAAACCAAAGGGCAAACCGCTACTGTAGCCAGAATCCCCCTTCCCCTGAGATTCCCAAGGCGGTTTATTGAGACAGGCAGTTCCAGGGACTACATTTCCCCTTCAGATGAACTTCCTCCCGGGAGAGTCCTCAGCCCTGGTAATTAGAGCTCTTGAATGTCTTTGTCCAGGTAGCAGGTCAGAAAAGCAACAATCCTGTATGAATGAATGAACGAAGCCAAAAATGTGTAAAATGCTATTTACTGCTTATATGGAGAGTATAAATATGTGTACAGATACATACATGTAAAACTTTATATGTGTGTGTCCCTAAACAATACACACACACACACACACACACACACACACACACAGAGTGGGAATTAAAAACATCAAATTCAGAAAACGTGTTACTTCCTAGGAGAAGGTAGGAAGGCAAATACAAATGGGAGAGACATCGTGAGGGCTCCAACTATAGCTGTAATGCTTTATGGTTTTTCAGTTGGATATTGGATGGATAGGTGTTTATTATGTTATCCTCTACACAGTTTATATGTAGGAAATAATATAATTCTATACCTATATATTTTTAAATTTTAAAATGAAGAGAGTAGGGTCTCTGTTTTAGAAATGGTGAGCTTGGGGAGGTATTTGGGCTCTTACAAAAAGGGAAAGCAGATATGGAGAGGATCCTCTGCTGCCTGCATTTGATCCAGCCAGCAGACAGACTGCCAACCCTCAAGCATCAAGTAGGGATCCCCAAAAAAGAGCTGGATAACAGAAGAGAAACAGCCTTAAGCACCTCCCTAGGGGATACCCACCATAGAAAAAGTGACAGCGAAGTAGCACCAGTGGAGAAAGAGCTGGAAGAACAGATGGGTTGCTAACACGAACACAAGGGAAATGCGATTTCTTAGGTTCCTGGAGAGAAAGAAGCACGGGTGAGGAAGTAAGGGCCTCTGAGTGGCAGCAGGCAAGAAAGTTAAAAAGAGAAGACAGTTTGACTTGTTCCAAAAAATATTTGTATTGACTTTAGCAAGAACAAATTTAGCAGTACAAAAAAAAGACAATTTCTGTGAAGAAACTTCTACTTCCAGACATGAGCGCTTACTGGAACTGAACTTGCCCTCTCACCAGTAAACAGCTAGCATATTGGGTAAAACGTGTGAAACAGCTGTTTTCTTTAAACAACACACAGTGTGGGACTGGGATCCCTCAAAGAAGAGAAGGCAAATGAAGTGATCCCTGCACTATTCCCCGGCTCTCTGCCTGCCAGCAACTTCTAGGCCACAAGGAAGGAAATCCAAATCGACATGAAGGTCTTTGCTGAGATGAGGAGGAAAATATCAGAGTTTCGGGAGTGTTATGGTTCATGCCTAAATGTCCCCCCAAAGCTTCGTGCAGTCATAGATGGGAGTTTTTCAGAGGTGGCTGAATCTAGAGTGTGTGATGCTGGGATTAAGAATGTGTGATTACTGAATCAATCCGATGATTGGTTTGGCACTGCCCTAATCCTAGCAGCCTGGATCAGATATAAGGCATAGGAAGAAGTTGCTCAAGCCCTTTGCTTACCTTGCTGCCTTCTGCCTGTCTGCTATGCCACCCTGCCTTAGACCCAGCTGATTATGGACTGAAACCTCTACAAACTGTGGGCTAAATAAACCTTTCCTCCCTTAACTTTGGGTTGTGGTATTTTGTCTCAGCAACAAGAGAAAAGTAACTAAGACAGGGAGACTGAGGTGAAGCAGAGAAGCTGAGGGAGCCATGGAAGAGAATGAGCCCCAGAAATCCTGAGCCTCTTGAGTCTTAGGCTGAGCACTAAATAAGATACAATAAATAAGATACAATTCCATGAGACTAGGCACAGACGACTCCTAGTAAACTAAACTAAGCCCTTTACTAAGTTCCCATAGTGCAGGGAAACAATCAAGTTCCAACTAAGCAGAATGTAGAGATCTTGTTGAACTCTTGTGGCCTTCAGAAGAGACCCAGGGGGACCCTGTCTATGTAGTAGGGCTAAATGGGCCTTGAAGTAAAGGCTACTTTAGATATTCCCTTAAAAATCTTAAAATCAAGACTTGAGAAAGAGCAAACTAGTTAGAAAATCATTTAATTGCCCAAACACCAATCCATGTAGCAATACAATGGTCCAGCATCCAATCAAAAATTATTAGATGTCCAGAGAACGAGGAAAATGTGGTTTATATACAAAACAAAAAGCAGTCAATACAAACAGAGCAGAAATGATACAGAATATGTTAGCGAGTGATGAAGACATAGCAATACTATTATAAATGTGCTCGAGGGTGTAAAGGAAACCATAAAAGTAGAAGAGTAAAATAGAAATTCTAAAATAAGAACCAAATGGAAATTTTGAAGCTGAAAAGTGCAGTATCTGAAATGAAAGATTCACTGAATGGACAATGAAGAAGAAAAGATCAGTGAACTTGAAAATACAGCAGCAGAAACTATCCAGACTACAGAGAGGAAGACTGAAAATAAAGAATCAACAAACCCACAGTGACCCATGAGAATATGACAAATTAACACGAGTGAGTTGGAATCCTAAAGGACAGTAGGGGAAGCCAAAGAAATATTTGAAGAAATGATGACAGAACATTTTCCAAATTTACGAAAACTGTAATCTCATAAATTCAAGAAATTCAACAAATCTCAAATAGGATAAAAATCGACTGAGACAGAAAGTGTGTTCTGGAGGCTGCGGGTGTCACTCAGGGGTTGGCTGCTTTCCTAGAGTGTGCAAGACTCTGGGTTTTATCCCCTGCACTACACACACAAGAAGTACATTTGGAATTTTCTTCTTAATGGAGTGATTTTATGAATGGCACTAGTCCAGTAAAGAAAGGAAAAGTTCTGTAAAGTGTAGAGAACTATACAACTTGTGATATGGAAAAGTAGAAATCAGCCTAGGAGGCACAAAGACAGAAAGGTAATAAAGAATAAGAGGTGGACCATCTGGAAGGTGTAGACAATTAAGAGTAAAAAGAGAAGCTCATGGGAATAAAGGAGGGCATTTCCTGTTTTCAGCTTTTCCTTTTTGTCCCCTTGTCGCCATAGCTCATTTGGGACAGCACACATCTCAATACTGAACTCAAAGCTCCATCCTTTTCCCTATGCCACCTATCCTGGAATCCACTGCTGTTCTGGTGGCCTTCCTTAGAGGAGGAGTCACCTCCATCTTCTCCCAGACATCTTTAGAGAAACTGGCACTCCATATAAGACTGCCGCAGAGCTGGACCACGCTTCTCCACTATTCAGTGGGTGTGAGTTTGGCCCTCAGCTTCTTAAAGCCACCTGTTTTTAGGGCTTTATCTTTTTTTTTATTGAGCCGAGGTATCTGTGTATCTGAAAACCACGACTGTTAGAAGTGGTTTACACTCATTTGCCCCCTTTTGCTTCTAAATAGACTGATATCTGCCCTCTCAGCCTCTTACTTGGCTAGAATCCTGGTTGTTGAAGGCTGATGTTGGCTCACTTCACCCCAGTTTATAGGCCTTGAACCTGAGAGGCCACAAAAATGTCTTCTTGCAGCCAGAGGTCCTTGAAGTGTTGAGGAAGGCACACTGGACTTGGAATCAGATTTGAATCATAACGCTGATTCTGCGCAGAGAGACATCTAGGGCTCTGTTGTCTGACAGTCTAACCAAAGGTGGCTACGGAGCATGTAAAATGTAGCTAAAGTGACTGAAAAACTGGATTTTAAATTTTATTTAATTTTAATTAAATTTTATTTCATTTTAATTTAATACTGGAAACACTAAATCATTTTTCCATTAAACATATTATGGATTGTTGTATTGTAATGTGTATGTTTGGTGTATGCACACCCAACACACAAACACATGAAATGTGTTTGTATACAGACAAACATGTTTCTGATCTAGTTGGCATTAATGGATCAATTGGTTTGGATGATGTATCTTACTCACCAATGTAAAATTATAATACGTCTATTGAATATTGTATTCAGACAACGTAAGATAGTGTTATTTATGTCAGTCAAAAATTAGTATTAAAATTTAAGTGCTTATTTTAACTTACAATATTATACAACATAGTATGTTCCTAATTTTAACAATAAGTATGGAAAATTTTTAGTGCTTAAAATGAAGGAATTGAGTGGACATGCAGATGTTAATAAGTACCATCACTGACAGAAAAGAGTAGAGACTGAAAGAAGGCAAATCATAAATACAAAACCAACAAGACATATTTGAATGTCCCTTCAAAATTCATGTTGAAATTTAATTGCCACTGGAATGGTACTGGGAGGTAGGACCTTTACATTTGTCATGGAAGTCGATGAGTTATCCCAGGAGTATCTTTGTTATAAAAGCAGTCTCTCCAAGTGCAACCTCCTTTCTATCTCTCTGTCTTTCTTTTCTTTTCTTTTTCTGGGGGAGGGGAATGTGCCAGGGATCAAACTCAGGGCCTTGCACTTGCTAGGCAAGTGCTCTACCACTTGAGCTAAATCCTTAACCCCCTTTTTCTTTTTTCTTTAGCTAGGAAGAAGAATCAGATAGGAGCTATCAAGGTGTTGGAATTCCTCATTATGCAGAGACAGTAACAAGACATTATGGGAACTCCAACAACTGAAAGAGGAACAGATAAGAATTACTGCACCTGATCATTCGAGTGCTCTTTTATCCCACTTCCTCTCTTTATGATAAGAGATGTTGGTGCCACACTCTTAGACATCCCTGACTCCCAAACTGTGGGAAATAAATTTCTTTACAAACTTCCTCATCTGTGATACTCTATTATAGCACCAGAGAGCACACTAAGAAAAATGGCAAGTACAATTTTTAAAAAATTTAAATATAAAGTAAACAATCGAAGGATATAATTTCAGCAAATGTATAGTGAATTTGATAAGAAGTTTCCTCTTAGTAGTTAAAAGAGAATCAGTATTAGTTGCCTGAAATGAGAATTAGACATCCAATAAATATTTTTTAAAAAATTTGAACAGGATCTGAGCTAATAATGTTGGCCAACTATGTAAAAGAAAACTTGGATTCTCATATTAAAAAAGAGAGAATCATCTTTATGGAGAAGTAATCAAAGAAATTTCTATTTTAGTTATGGAAATTTTGCTGGAAAAGTATAAGAAAAAAATGTGAAAGATATTTTACAAATAGTGAAAGCTAGGTACAGCCATTATGGAAAACAGTTTGGAGGTTCCCCAAAAAATTAAAAGTAGAACTACCATATGGTCCAGCAATCTCACTTCTGGGTATATATCCAAAGGAAATGAAATCACTATCTTGAAGAGATATCTGGACATCATTCATTGCAACATTTTTGTAATAGACAAGATATAGAAAGAGCCTGATGCCTGTTGATGGATGAATGGATAAAGAAAATGTGATTACATATCATATCAAATATACATATTTCAGCCTGAAAAAAGAAGGAAATCCTACCACTTGCTAAATTGGAGGACATTATGCTTACTGAAATAAGCTAGACATACAAAGACAAATACTGCATGATCTCAATTGTATGTGGATCCTAAAAAAGTTGAACTCACAAAAGCAGAGGAGAATGGTGGTTACTAGGGATGGGGGGGGTAAAGGAAATGGAGAGATGTTGGTGAGAAGACACAGGCTTTCATTTATAAGATGATTAAATTCTGGAGATCTGATGTACAGCATAATGACTATAATCAAGAATGTATCGTATACTTGAAATTTGCCAACAGAGTAGATCTTAAGTATTCTCACCACACACACACACACACACACACACACACACACACACACACGGGCAATTTAGTGAGGTGATGAATATGTTTCTTATTTGGTAATCATTTCACAATGTATATCAAATCATCACATTGTGCATCTTGAATATATATAATTTGTGTTTGTCAGTCATACCTCAGTAAAGCTGGAGGAGAAAATTGAATGCTCTTCACTTAAGCAACCAAACAATTCCCCACTGAATGCAAAATCTTTTTAACAATATCAAAGTTCAATTGATTTGGGGTTTGAAAACTTATTAGGAATTTCCTCAGCTTAGTTAAGTGGTATAAGAGACATTGCTCCATTAATACTGGGAATGTGTTTTGTCTGAAGAGACTTTCAAATTAATTTTCTTAAAAAGTGTTGTCATTTTGCAGCCTAAAAATCAAAGTCATCCGTGTAGATATTTTTGTTTTTTACATCTGTCAAAATCTTCAGCCAAACATGAAAAACAACTTCCATCATAAAGAAGCATGCTCTAGCTATGTTAAAAGTCTGGATTTATTGTAATTTTAAGGCAAAAAACCTGATCTTTTGTCTTTTGCTTTGTTCCTCTTAAATGATTCATGTTGAAGACACTTGGATTCAGCTTTCTGAACAGTATTATAGATATGGTTGTTAAAATTGTTTTCAAAGCATGCAAATGCTGTGAATCATCCTCCGGTGGAATTGTAAAAGGAAATAGAATAAAATTAATATAATGATCTTGTGCTCTTTGCCAGTGTTCACTGGTGAAAAGATGGAGGATTTTGACAAAGATTTATTATACTGTTGATTCTTAGTTAAGGTTTTCTTTAAACAAAAGGAATATTTGCCAAGTATTCAATAATCGAAGACAGCAGTGTGATTTATTTTTCTCACTAGTCTCACACCGCATATGAATGAGCTAAATTTGAAGCTGTAAGGGAAAGAAAAGCCCATCTCTGACCTAGCTTGACAGGTACAGAATTTTTGTTGAAGCTGGGCATGGTAGCACATGCCTGTAGTTCCAGCACTCAGGAGGCTGAGGCAGGAAGATTGCTGCAAGTTCAAGGCCAGCCTGAACTACATAGCGAGACTCTGTCTCAAAAGAAGAAAGAAGAACAAGAAGAGGGAGAAGGAGAAGAAGGAGAAGGAGGAGGAGGAGGAGGAGAAGGAAGAGAAGGAGAAGGAAGAGAAGGAGAAGAAGGGAAAGGAGGAGAAGGAGAAGAGGAGCAGGAGGAGGAGGAGGAGGGGTAAGAAGAGGACGATGAACAGGAGGAATTTTTGTTGAAATTGAAACTTTTAGTCATATAAATTGGTAACAGTTTTACACATTTTATTCTTTTTTTCTTTTTTCATTTTTTGATACCAGGAATTGAACTCAGGGCCTCATGCCTGCTAGGCAGGCATTACACTGCTGAATCTAACCCCAGCCCCAATTTCACACATTTTGAAAACATGAATTAATATGCAGGTTTTAACTGTAATCAAGAACATTATGCAAATTAGTTGCAAAGACTATAAAAGTAGGAAGAAGACATTAGTCATACAGTATTGATGGATTTATTGTTGCTTTCCAGTTTATGCAATACTTCCTTCAATTCAGTGTTAATAATACTGAGTTGATCCAAAAGTTAGTGAATTACTTAAATATAATTTTGAAACTGATAAGGTTTTGTTTCAGAGTCAAGCCAATTCTAAAATAAAGTAACTAAATCTGACAATATGGAAGGAAATATTAAGACAAGAAAATTATTTCAGGGACTCCACTCAGTTACTAGAAAACAAGTATATTTGGAATAAACTGGGTATGAGAATCTACTTTTTCGACTATAAGTTCTATGAAATATAAATACAGATCAAGTATTTCTGATGCAAACTTAGTATTTGAATTAAATTATGCTTTAAGCTTAAAAATACACTGGATTTAGAAGATTTCACATACAAAAAATATGTAATAGTTTTATATTGATCACATGTTGAAATAACATTTTGGGGTATTTGGCCAAATAAAATATATTATTAAAAATGAATTTTACCTGCTTATTTTTACTTTTTAATGTGGATAGACAACAGAACATTTAAAATTACATATATGGCTCACATTCTATCTCTGTTGGCAGCTTTGGTGTAGAGTAGAGGCTTCGGAGATTGGGGTCTGAAAGCGGCCTAAACCCAAGACTCTAGTCCAGTGGTGGTGAGCTATGTACTGCACGCGTGCCACAGTGGGCTGTTTGTTATCACCGAAAGCTCTAAAAGGTTCACCATTGCTGGTCTAGTCTATGACACTTCCTAGCTGTACATACTGGAGAAGTTTTTAAAAAATATCCATTCTTCGATTTTTCCCACCTACAAATGGGGATAACAAAAATTCTTACCTCATAAGGTTGTTGGAAGAATTTTAAACTAGGTGTGGTGGCACACACCTGTAATCTCAGCACTCTGGGAGGCTGATGCAAGAGTCCAGCAAGTTTGAGTTCAGCCCGGACAATTTAGTGACTTAGTGAGACCCTTTCTCAAACTAACTGAAGAAAGGTCGGGGATGTGATTCAGTGCAAAGTCCCTGAATTCAATCCCCATTACTGGAATAAGAAAAGGAAGGAAGGAAGGAAGGAAAGATGGAATGAAGGGAGGGAAAAAGAAAGAGAGAAAAGAAAGAAAAGGGAAAGCAAGTAAGAGAAAGAAAGAAAGAAAGAAAAAAGAAAGAAAGAAAGAAAGAAGGAAAGAAAGAAAGAAAGAAAAAGAAAGAGAGAAAGGAAAGAAAAGAAAACTTAGTGTCTGGCCCACTAATTAGCATGTGTAATTGCTATTATTATTGTTATCACTATGATTATTATGTAATCTTGAGAAGTTCCTTAACTATTAATCAACTCAAGTATAAAATGGTGACAACAACTACCTCAAAATATTCTTGAATTAAATGCAGTAACATATGTGAAGTTGCCTTGAGGCGGGAGAAGCCCACTGCACACTCAGGGAATCTTGCACGCGGGAGCTGGTGTTCAGAAGTCTCTGGAGTCGGGCTCAGCTCGCCACTCTTCGACAGCGTGTGTGTGAAAGAAGTGCTAAACCATAAGGCGCTTTCAGTCGTGAAACAGTATTTTTTTTACCATTCTCCACTGTGCAGTTCCTCTTGTGGATATATGTTGCCTGAACTTGGCTGGTTTGGGCTCTCCCCAGGTCCCTCCTGCCACCTGGACTGCAGGCGGTCATCTATGAGGCCCTCCCCGTGGAGCCAGCCATCTCTCTCCCCTCTAAATTCTTGAAGCATTTCCTGCCTGTTACAGGTACGTGGTATTTAGTCCTATGCTACCTTGTATTGTGGTTTACAGAATTTTGTGCTACCTTGTATTGTGGTTTACAGAATTTTGTGTGCGTCTCTCTCTTCAGGTTAGGGTGAATGTTTTATAATTTGTAAATTCCTCAACAACACATGATAATTACTCAAAAAAAAAAAAAAGTTTAGCCCACAAGTAGGAAAAACTAAGGGGAAAGAAAAGAATTTGACCTGAGAGATTTTGGTATCCTCTACAAAGAACAAAAAGCATCACAGAGGAGATGTAAAAGTTTGAGATGTGAGTGAAAGGGCTGCTACGGGCCTTGAGACAGGCAGAGGTGGTGGCCAAGGACAGCGGTCAGAGAGCCAGGTGGACACCTACCTGCGGGACCGTCCTAGAACTTGAAGCAGAGCTCCTTCTTTCCCATACTCCTTCCAACACTATTTTTGGCTACACTCGATTTTAGAATCTGACACAAGACCTCAGCCAGTTGCCTTGCTGATCTCAGACTGCTTATTCCCAGGGCTCCCTTCCTCCTTCCCTGGGAGCCTTCCCCACACCCAGGTATTTAGAATGCTGGGAAACACTTCTTTCTACAGGAAGTCTCTGAGACTCTATCTGAAGGCATATTACCATCCGGGTCGCTGCAGAATCTGCCATCTCCAAGCATACTGCTTGGCCCATCACCATCGAATGAATGAATGTCACAAAATTCATTCTCATCTGGGAGGAAAAACACACCCGACATGGAGAGAAAGAAGCTGCTGTTCAACCGCGACTCATGGGCATAATGCCCGACACAAGGTTCAGCTTTATTTTGTATTTTCACGGCTCCAAAGTTAAGGTGAATTGGCAAGCAGAAAGGGAGACAGTGTGGTGGGAGTCAGGAAAGGTGGGATTCAGTTCTTATCACCAACCACAGTGTGGACATGGGCAAAATACGAAGGTGCCTTCCCATCTCAAGATTCTGTTATTCTAAAGTTAGACTCTTGTCATCGCGCATGATGTGCCCATAGTGATCCTCGGACGAAAGTACCACTAACTGGGTTTGGGGAAGGAGGACATAGCAAGTCTGGTGCACTTGGCCTCTAGGCTCAAAGACGTGGACTAACAGAACAGCATCCATGGGATGGGCCTGGCTGGCTACACCTCTCACTCGGGCTCCCTTTTCATCCCACTGGGGATAGCCAGACCCTTCCTCTCTCTTGCTTTCTAACCTCACAGCCAAAATCTGATTACATAATTAGGTACACAGTAAGTGTTCCCCGATGTTGATTTTTAATAAATTTGCACAATGCTACTTCCTGTTTGGAAAGAGAAAGCTCCTCTTGACAGCTGGCCAGTGCCCCCAGGACCTATTGTGTCTTGGACATCAAGTGGGTGTTTTAACCACTTTAAAGGAAAAACAAAGATGATAACAGGCTGAAGTTCTTGCATCAGAGAGATAGCTGTCAAAAAGAGAGCTTTTGGTAACAGGATATGACTGTGAAACTAAAACCAGCACTGAATGATCTGCCATCCATCCATTTGTCCATATATCCATTTATCCTACCTAGTCTCAGCCGTTAAGAGGTAATATCAGATCGACCACTAATATGTTGACTCCTAGTGCCTGACTTTAAATTTCTTTTGGTGCTGGGGGTGGAGCCCAGGGCCTCACACAATGCTGAGCAAATGCTCTACCGCCAATCCGCATCCCCAGTCCAGTGCCCGCATTTTTTCCTGAGATTTTGGAACAGTAGATCAGAGATGTCTAAGACTTTGGGTGGCATTGTCCTAGCAAATCACTTCTCAGTCTCCTGGATCACTTTGGGGGACACCTTGGGTTGCAATGAACTGTAGAAATTCATGTGAAGACCATTTAAACTCCATACCAGGCCTGTTGATATTGCTCTGTGGGAATGGGATAAGGCTGCTGTCCCAACACTCTTGGTGGGTACACTGAGTAGCTCAAGGCACAGGGGAAAGGGAGGCGTTGTGGGTAGTGGGGAGTTGGGAGAAAGAGTAGGCATGGAGAAGAGGTGTCGGAGTTACTCTCCATAAAAGTAATTCTAGGTCCATCACGACTGCTGCAGGATTAATCATGAACTCTATCATTTCTCGGCTCAAAACCTTTCATGCCAAGGATACTCCCCATTAAATCCGTGGTTTGACATTCAGATCAGCCACCATGCCCAATACTAAGATAAGACTATATATTAACCACAGGTGTACTTCTGGTGCCTTGCAGAATACCAGTTACTTATAGACGCTTGGTAAACATTGACGAGTTCATTAAACAGCTACACGTTGAGGGTAAAACTACACCAACCAAATGGCACTGGCATAGTGCCATAGAATACAGCTGGCCTCACCTCCAGGCTTCTCCTGCGTACAAGCCTGGAACTCGAACGGCACCCCAGGAGCTGGATGCTGTGTCTACACACAGATTCACATTATTCTCTCCATCTAGACTGAACTGTTCAACTCTGAGTTCCGTGCTCTCCCTCTTTTGGAAGTCTCTGTTCCCCATTAAGACGCACTTGGTTCCTTCCCCTTCATACTCTTTCTCCTCATCGCGATCTGCGCCACGTTTGGGGTACATGTTGTTCTGTGTCTGTTTCTGCACGCACAGGTGTGCACCCCATCTCCCCCATGACGGCCTTGGCCGTGCACCAAGCCCACCGCCTCTTTCACACCCCCAGAGCCCGTTTTGGAGAATTCACAGTCCTGACTGTCCATAGCCATCACCGCAAGAGGTCAATTTTCACAGCTTTTCCCCATAGCTATCCGTTTCTGCTGTAGTCTGAGCCCTGTACAGTGCTGAGTTACTAACCACTGAGATTCACTTTTGTCTCTGAAATGTCCAGTGGTAAGGTGATTTGTCTTGACTGCGACAAACTCAGAACCAGCAAACAGAACATGCCGTCTCAGCTCAGTCGGAACACATCTACCATCTCCCACTATACCTTTGGGGAGAGAAAGAGTAAATTTGGAATTTGGCCTTTCAGGGATCGGGATTCACTGAAACACTGTCTCTGTTATTGCACATAGAAACCTAGTTTGTGGAAAGTCACAATTCTTGACCATCTACTTGTAGGGCATGTGCTTTTACAGGTTACCTGTTTATCTTTAAAATAATAATTAGAGTGCTGTGCTAAACCATTTTTATTCTCATCCAGTGGTCTGCACTTGAGAAATGTTGGCTAATGTAAGGAGTACGGCCTGCAATACTGGGGTGGAAGGAAACAGATTCATGCCCTTGGCCCTATTACCACAAAGCCAACTAGGATGTGGGCCCAGAAACCCGGTGACCATGGAGCTTGGCGATAGATGGGTTGAGAAAGAACCGGGCACTGCACATGGCCAGTTATAGGTGCCCAAGGCTCTGGGGTGGCCTGACTCCTGATCCCTGGGGACCAGCTTCCCTCTAAAAGGGCTTCCTGTTGGAAGTAGTCGTCTCCACTGCAGCAGGTGGGGTGAAGTCAAGGCCAATGACTTTCAGGCAGCGTGTGAGGGTGGCTAAGAGCAGGGGCCGGGAATTGGGCATAGCGGAGCCTGCATCGCAGTGCTACCCTTTGGCTGCTGTCTCATCTCAGGCAGGTTGCTTAACCTCTCTAAACCTTATTTCTTCTTGTTTAAAAGAGGATGGTAACGGTACCCATTTCATGGGTTTGCTGGGGATTAACTGAGAAAATAGAATGGAATTAAATGGCATATGCTTAGCCCTGTGCTTAGAAGGTAGCAGGTACTCAATCAGTGGTAGCTGTTCTTCATATATTAATAGAATAAGAATTTGTTATCAGAAAAGGCCATATTTAAAGTAATTATAACAAGACAGGGTCCACTTGGCCATGCTCTCAGGCCACAACGCCCATCGCTCCTGCCTGCCTTCTCCCAAGGTGACCCAGCATGGTGATGCCAGCTCCGTCCAGGGCGGGGGACTGAGGTAAGACTCTTGGCCAGGGTCCAGCTCCCTGGGCATGACCCCTGGGCTGGCAGCTGTGGGAGGAGACGGGAAGGGGCAGGGGAGGAATAGGGCGTTTGTGGGCAGGTGAGGACCTTGAGGAGGAAGTGGTTTGTGGTGGGGGTGGGATGAAGGATGAGGATGGGCAGAACTCGAGAGGTTTTGAACAGGAAGGAAAGCAGTTGAGAAAAAAATCCACCTAATGTCTTGGCCTCTTGGTGTCATTTTCTGAAAATAACAAATCAGAAAGAAGAACCAGTGAATGGTTTCTAGGGTACCACAAACTTCAGGCCTTTCTCTGGTTTTCGTTTGTTTGGTAGTGATTATGGTGGGTTCTCATCACTGTCTTATCTGCAACTCCAAAAGATGAGAAATGGGCTGTTTTATAGGGGGGTCAGACCACCAGATCAAGATCGAATGTGCATTTTCACCCCAAAAGTCTTGTTGCACAACATAGTGTGATTTCCACAGGCAACTGAAGTAACTCTGCTCTTGAAATCCTGCCCCACGTGACTATTGTTAGCTCAGTAATTAAATAGTCCCCCAGTTCTGTGGAGTACGGGCCCAGAGGGTCATGGGCACCTACCACAGACATCTCCAGGAAGAACTGGGTAGATCCGGGCAGCTGGGGCAGGGTCATGGAGCCGGCCCTCACCCTCAGGGGCTGGGTCTGATGCGCTCATCCTTCTGGGCTGTAAGGTTGTGCAGCAAGGGCAGCTCCGGGGACATTGGGGGCCTCACTCCAGCCGAGCTCCATGGAAGGCAGGGAGGGTCTCCCAGCACAGCATGAAGCAAAAGTCACAGGAGAGCAGGATTTCAAAGCAAGAATTCTTCTGGGCCCGCGGAGACACCTGGTTGCCTCCCTGCCCTCCCCATTCGCGGCTTCACCCCTCAGCTCCGCCTGACCACGCACTCACTTTCCTGTATTCTTTTCTACACTTCAGCCTTCACGCTCTCACCAGGTTTCATTTGGGGAAGGGAGACAGAGGTGAAAGATTTCACCCGTTGATCTACTGATTCTGAGTCTCCTAACCTCCCTCCTGAAATGGCCATTTCAAGGAATTGTTTGAAGCATCTCAGCACGGTTTTTCTGTCCTTTCCTCAGATTTTGCACATTCAAAACCAACCCCTCACCCTACTCTCCCACCTTTTACACAGTCGTTCAAGTTCAGCCTCAGCCTCAGCCCCTCCAGCTTCAGAAATAGTCACCAGTGGATTCTGCTGATGCTTGATGCACTCTCGTACAGTACAAGCCTTGTCGCTTCCCCGGGCCTGGATCAGGGTAACAGTCCCTCACCAGACCTCTGCGGCTTATGCCTTCCTGCCCTGCACATTCATGTCCAGCCTTCTGAGCCTGGATGGCCTCACCCTTCTGTGCAGAAGCCTCATGGGTGCCTCAGGTCTAAGGTTCCAGCCAGGCCCCCCGGACATCCCCCATTTCTTCGCAGTCTGCTGCTCCATTCCCAAGGCGATTGCCCCACTCTCCCAAGACACTTTCAGTTCTGCAGTTTGCCAGGGATGTTGGAGACACTAAGACACAGGAAGGGAGAGAGGGAGGAAAGGAGGAAGTGCACAGCTCTATCTCCAGCACAAACCTTTCACCAGGACTCTGGTCCTCATTCCTAGCACCTTCTATGAACCCCTCCACTGTCAGTGTCACAGTGCTCATTAAGACCAAGCAAAGCCAAATTCTTTTATTAAAAATATTTCCAAACTTACATTTAAAAAATCCACGAACCACCAGCCAACTTCCATAGACATCAAGTAGGCTGGGGGTGTAGCTCAGTGGTAGAGCCCTTGCCTAACATGGGTGAGGCCCTGGGTCCACACACACACACAGACACACACACACACACACACACACAAAGCCATCATACCTAGTTCATTTATTCTCTCTCTCTCTCTCTCCTGGCTGGAGTATCTTAAGAAAAATTCTACACACTGGTTTACTTTACTTTAATATACTTTAGCACCAAAAAAGGGCATTATTTGTTTACATAGCCACAGTGCTATTATCATACCTGGTAAAACTGATATCAAGTCCTTTTCAGCAGCTATTACTCAGTCTCTATTCAAGTTTCCTAAATTATATTTTTAAAATATCAATTTTAAAGTTGAGGATCTTAATCAGGATCTATACAGTGTCAGAACTCTTATTGTATCCAGTTATGTCTGTGAGCTCTCTTTTAACTCTTTTTGTTTCATTGGTTTTTGTTCTTTTCTTTTGTGGGTGCTGCAGATAGAGTCCAGAGCCGCCCCCCCCCCCCGGGCTAAGCAAGCCCTCTCCTCCAGAGATGCACCCCAGCCCTCTTTTGGCTTCTTTTAAAATACAATAGTCTCTCTCCTACTTCTCCTCCTATGTTATCAACTAATAAATAAATAATATAGCAGGTTACTGTGCTGTAAAATGTCCTGTGTGTCCTGGATAGCCGATTGCTTCCTCGTGGTATCATTTGCAGCCTTGTCATTCCAGCCCTAAGCCTCGCCTTGCCCTGCCTGTGACCTGACTTTTGTACATGGATATGTTACTGCTCCCTGGGAAAGCTCCCGAAGGAGTCTGGGGTGTGTGTATGTGTGTGTGTGTGTGTGTGTGTGTGTGTGTGTGTGGTGTGTGTGGCTTCTGTGCTGGATGAGTTTTCCATCAACTAGATCCTCAGCAAGCAAGCACCTGCTAAATACTGTGTATGGCCCTCTGCTCTCTGCAGGTTTGTGTTCTAGAGAGTGACCCAGAAGGAGCTTCTTACCGTTGGGGTTTCCAGTCCTGTTAACCACGTGGGATGGTGGCCCTCAAACTCACACACATCAGAGTCGCCTGGAGGGCTTTTACAAACAGAGTGCAGGGTCCTGCCCCATAGTTAGGTCTAGGGTGAGTGCTGAGAATTTGCATTTCTGACAGTTTCCTAGTTGCTGCTGCTGGCTCGGGGATCAATCTTTGAGAATCACTGCCATCAGACAAGAGCTTCAATCATTCCCCCGCAGCCTTTGACAGAGTTCGGATTGCCAAGGCTGCCTCTTTCTAAGGTCTCTCTGGGTTCAGGGAGTGGCCCAGTCACAACCTTTTGGTGGGAGGGGCTACTCTGCACCCTCCTGGTGCAGTGGGGTAAGGCGAGGAAGTGACAGTGGGCAGAGGAGGGGCGTCTTTGCACAGAGAAAGGGGGGCAGCTGGCTTCCTGAGTCACAGAGAGTTCGGGAGGAGGGGTGGCAGGGGCAGCCTTGCCCGGGCTGAGTCGCAGACCATCATGCAAGGGTCCCCGGGTATGCAGTATGTGTCTGCAGCTGTGCCCCGGGGAGCAACTCATACTGTCGCCCACAGGACCAGCATGGGGCAAGAAGTGACAAAGGCATTTTGCCACACTTCCGCTCTGGTGTCTGCCACCAGATGTGGAACACAGCCTCCTCTTTTCTCACCAACACCCTCTCCTTGAGAAATGGTGTCTATTTCTACAGCTTTGACTTTCACCCATGTGATCACGGCCGCCCCACTCTGCCCAGCCCGGACCTCTCTCTTCACCTCTGTACCATTCTGCCGACTTCCTGCTCAATATCTCTACTGCCGGCCTGGGCGCCTCCCACTCAGCAAACTTAATGTACCTTCTGTTCTCATCCCTGCACCTTCTCCATGTCCCTCCCCCTTGCCTGGAGCTTTATCTCCGTCCCTCCACACCCCAAACTCAGTGCGGGGGTCACCACTATCTCTTGAATTGTTCCAGCTCGAAGTCAGGAATTCTCTTCAATTCTTCTCTCTTCCTAACCCATCCTTTCTCTACTACAACCCTGTCTTTTCACCCCTGAAATAGCTTTGAAATCATACTCTCCTCGCCATCTCTCAGCCTTTGTCTCACTCGGTTCTCCTCGTCTCTTTCCTGAATCATTTGCAATGTCACGGATGATATCTGCTGTTAGTGAGCATTTGCTCTTTGCCAGAACAGCAAGCAAACTTGTACCTTGCCTGATTCATTCACAAGATGATGAGGTAGCTATCGTCACTCCCATTTTGCAGAGAAGAAAACTGAGGGCTTAAAAAGATTAAGTAAGTTGACCAAAGTCCCCTGCTTGCTGCTGACAGCCAAGAGCCAGTGTCCTTAACCACTACTCTGTAGTGACGTGGACCTAACCTGGGTGATAAACTAGAATCACCTGTGGAGCTTTCAAAGCCTACATTGTGCGTAGTGGAGTACTACTCTGCCATAAAGAAAGATAAACTTGAGACCATAGCGTTAAATGAAATAAATCAGACACATAAACTTAAATATAGCATGGTTTCTCTTATATGAGAAACCCAAAATATAAATAAATTAAAGAACAAAATAAGAGATAGATAATAAGAAACAGGGAGATAGATCTTTTGCAAAAGGGAAGGGAATGAAGAGATGAAGGGGGGGAGAAAGGAAGGGGATGGGAAGAGGAAATTTTTAAAAATTAGTATGTGTTATGTACATATACCAACTCCCTATGATGAATATAATCATTATATACTGCAAACCTGTATGAATAAAAATTGAAAAAATTTTAAAAAGACTACACTATTCCTGGGAGTGGTAATCCTAGTATTTCCAGAGGCTGAAGCAGGAGGATCACAAGTTTGAGGCCAGCC
This sequence comes from Hystrix cristata, assembly GCA_004026905.1. Taxonomy (NCBI): domain Eukaryota; kingdom Metazoa; phylum Chordata; class Mammalia; order Rodentia; family Hystricidae; genus Hystrix; species Hystrix cristata. Next base: position 42,963 of record PVJO010006697.1, read on the forward strand.
TGGGAAACTTAGTGAGACTCTGGCTCAAAATAAAAATATAAAAAAAGGGGATGGATATAGTTCAGTGCAAAAGCCCTGGCTGCAATCCCCAGTACCATAAGAAGTACGTAAGTAGGGCGGGGGCGTGACTCGGTGGTAGAATACTTACCCGGCCTGCCTGAGGCTCTGTGTTCCATCCCCAAAGACTCCACTTTCCCAGCCCCATGTCAGACCAATGAAATCACAATCCCCAGAGGGATTTCCCGTGTTTCTGAGGGCGACTTTGATGGGCGGACTGCAAACCCCACTTCTCCGACACTCCCATGCCTGCTGGACTGCAGACCCTCCCCCAGACCACTGTCCAGTTGTTCCTAAAATACCACCTTGACCCTGTTATCATCCTGCCCAAACACCGTGGCCACGCCCTCTGCCTGTACAGCAAAGCCAGCTCCTCAGTGGGGCGTCCGGACCCTTCAGAGCTTACACGCCCATCTCTGAACCTAACACTAACCCCCAACCCACTGCGAGCTTGGCCTCCCTCCTTCCTCCAGTCCACCCAAGCTTTACACTGGCAGGCTCTCTCTCTCCTTTCTCTCTCTCTCTCTCTCTCTCTCTCTCTCTCTCTCTCTCTCAACAGAGCTAAAATGTATCTCTACAGTTTCCAGGTATTTGGAATGGGATCGCCTCTGAATTGTCTCCTCAAACACGCTGAGTCTCAAGAAAAGCTGTGTTTTGTTTGTATTTCTCCCCATGACCTAGGCGTGCCAGACACCCCATAGATGATGAACACATGGGGGTGAGCTCCAAGACCCTCAGCCGACTGTGCCACCCACCATCACTCAGGGTGCATCCTCATCTCCTTCCAGAATCCCTGCAATGTGATCACAAGAGCGTTTATTGGGCAGTGGTCAAAACCAGTCCCTGGAGTCGGCTGGGTCAAAATCCTGGTTGTGCCTCCTTCCTAAGTGGCCACTCACTGGACACTAACATTGTTTACTCTCTCTATGGCTTAGTCTTCCCACCTGAAGAATGGGAATAATGATAGCATGGCCTCATAGAGTGGCCGTGGAAGATTAAGTGACATTAATCCTCTTTGAGACACGCACAGGGGCTGGCACATCGCAAGCGCTTCATAACAGTCTGTTACAAGTACTATTAACTTAGAAAACAGCCCTCCACTATGTTGGGCGCACTTATGGAAAATTACAGATATATATATTTGTACAGAGATTTAGGGAGCAAATGTTCACTACAGTGATAATAGGGTGGTTTCTTATTAATATTTACTTATACTTTTCTTTATTGTTTGGCTGTTTCACTATAAATACAGATGTTTATATACACTTAGGCATTTCAACTGCCAAAATACACACACCCATACGTACACACAAACACTCCAACCCCTAACGCATACATGCAAACCCCGCAAACCCACACAGAAAGTCACACAAACACAAACACTCCCTCAGAGGCAGAAACTCTGGGTCCAGATGTGGCCCGGCCTCCGGGACATTGCGAACGTGCCTGTTTGGAGAGAACGTTTAGACCTCGGGCCATCCCTGGCACAGAGCCAGTGGAGGATGGGCAGGACTCTGCCAAATCTAGAACAGGAAGTGGCATTGCTATCCATGCAGCCTTCGAGTAAACACAGCCCGGTCAGCTGGAGACAGACCCTGCAGCCCGCGTGAAACACAGACCCTGGAGGGAGGTGAGGAACCACCGCCCAGCGCACGGAAATGCCGGGAAGCTTACTGCCTCACTGGCCTTGGCTTTCAGAGGAAATGGAACTAACTACTACCAGAAATTTTTTTTTTTTTTTTTTTTTTTGGTGGTGCCGGGGATCGAACTCAGGTCCTTGTGCTTGCAAGGCAAGCACTCTAATCACTGAACTAAATCCCCAGCTCCAGTTGGTTTGTTTTTAGGCCCTAAAGTTTAGGAAATGCATGAGGAACTGGATAGAGGGAGCTGAATCCTACATTTCTACTGGAAGCTCCTTTTACATCCACAAGACGAGAAAGTTTGTGGTGGCTTTCTACCTGGCCTCAGTGTTCAGGCCTCAGCTTTGCTGGAGTTGAAAATCTAATGACTCTCTTATCATACAGCCAGCTCTGTGTTAGAGCCTGTTGTGACAGGAAAAAGCAGGTGTCACGGTGACCTCCAGAAACCAAACTTGCTTTCATGTGGAAGGGATCGAATGCTGCTAAGGAGTATCAGGACAATATGAGATACACTTCTGGCCCCTGGAACCAAGCTGAGGATGTGAAGAACCTGGAGAAACTCACAGCTGACAGAGCAGAGCTCCGCTCGGGGCTGAAGACCCTCACAGGGCAGGCCTGGTGCCAGGCCCAGGTCCACATCTGGTTTAGAGTCAGGTAGAGGTCACAGTATCAGAGAGCACCTGTGGGTGACCAAATGAGGGCAGGGAAGGACAAAGGACCCCTCTGCCTAAAAAGACACAATCTCCACTATCAAAACGTTTAATTGTAGTTAGGGAAAGGAGATGGGCACTCACAAAACAATTAGAAGAAAATCTCCCGTGTTCTATCTTGGGCAGTGGAGATCCGAAGTGTTAAACAAGTCTGGAAAAATACATAACTAGCCCAGGCCACCGCGTACAGCACACACGCAGCTGGATCTCCTTCAGCACTGAGATTTGTGCTGCACGACTTAGCACTGCTTACACACTGCCCCACGTTGCCCTGAGAGCTCAGTCATTTTGGTAACAAGCAAAGGTGCAAGAATGACATGAACAGCCAACACGTTACGAACCTACAGGTCTCCTGGTGAATTGGGCCTTCAGCCCCTCTACAATCCCAAAGTTTCATAGTTCTTTCTTTTTCTAAATTGAGATATAATTATCACAAATTTCAAACGTGATGACTTTTAGTGTATTCATGAAGTCATGCAACCATCACCACTACCTAGTTTTGGAAGATTTTTCATCACTCAAAAATGCATCCATACCCACCAGTCCCTTTCAGTGCCCGCTTCCTTACATCTGCTTTCTGTCTACGGGCTTGTCTGTGCTGGCCATGCTATATACATGGGAGCGCGCATGCTGTAGTCTACAGTGTCTGGCTTCCTTCCTTAGTGTAATGCTACTGGGGTGCATCCACGTTGTAGCATGGAGTCGTGCTTCTTTCCCACCCCATTATTTCTGGGTGTCCTGGATGGTGGTTCCCGTGGGCTCAGACATGAGTCTGCCAAGGACTTCTGCTCCTGAGAAACCACCTGGAAGAAGCTGCTAGCTCTGTCCAGTTTGAGAATGTTGTTCTCCTTCCTCCATCTCATCTTCTGGGATTCTACAGACTGCGAACCTCGGTGTCAAATGGCATTTCGTTCCCATCTGTCTTCCCTTCCCTGAACTGGGGACAGAGTCTATGCAGACCTGGGACACGGTCTCTCTCCCTGCCTGACCACTACTCTAGTTCCTGGTCTTCAGGAAGCCACCACATTCGGCTTTGAGTCTCGTGTCTCTGATACCTGAAGGTAGCCTGGTGTCCCAGTCTTCTAGTTCTCCCTCTCACTCTGACCCCCGAGACTTGGCTGGGGCAGAGCCCGAGACAGACCAAAACTTGGTCTTCGACTGGGTTTCCCAGAGGCACATTCTAAGACAAGAATTGTGAACGTGACTTTTTAAGAATACGTTTCCAAGAAAAACCAGTAGGGGAGTGGCAAAGTAGGACAGAGAATAAGCAGAATCCAAAAAAGATGTGGCCTCAATGGAAGTCCCACAGAGGGGAACTCGAGCTCAATCCGAGGGCCATGACGGCGTGAGTCAGACCTCAGGGCGCGCGCACCCTCCGTACCCGTCAGCCGCCGGTCAAGGCTGTTCTCTGGGCACGCTGCTCTCTGTGGCCCCAGGTGAAGAGGGTCCCTGCTGCCCAGGGTGTCCTTTGACACAGAGATTCGGATGAGGCTGTTAGAAGTGAAGGCAAAGTTTCAGCCACACTCCTCCAGGTCTCCTTTTCCCACCCACCTATCATCCAACCCGTCACCTCCAACATTACCTAGCACAGTGCTGTGCACTCAGTATCTGCTGATGACGTAGATTAGAGAGATGACAGACAGACATACAGAGAGACAGACAGAAATATAGACAGACAGATTTTATTGGAAGCCCAAAGTTTTCTTTATGGTCATCACTCGAAAGAATAGAGTCCATTCTACACATCTCTAGCTAACTCTTTTCTGCTTACTGTAGCTCTTGGCATGCACAAAAGAAAATGAAACCAGCAGCTGTTTGATTGCGGACCCAAAGGAAGGAAGGACACTTAGCCACTCAGAGCAATCTGCTCCATGATGCTCCAGGTGGCGAACTCCATTGCCAGTGAAGCGCTCAGTGTTTGCCAAACCAGGGTGCAGGCTGGGGTCGTACATGCTAGAGGATCCCTCACGGTATCTGGACTGAGTTTTGTTTTCTTCTTTTTCATAGTTCTCTGGCTGACTCGGGCACGTTACTGAGCCTCCTTGGTTTTCTGTTCCCTCGATTGTTCTACCCAGCTCCCACAGCCACGGAAAAGTGAAATTGATGTATCAGTAGACGAGAAAGGGTATGAAGAAGCTCCAGTCCTTTTTAATTTTGAGACAGAATCGTGTCACTAAGCGGCTAATTTGCTCAAACTTATGCTCCTCTTGCCTCAGTCACTGAAAGCACTGGGATTATAGGCAGGCACCATTGCCCCAGATGATGTTCTAGAAGGAATCATAAACAACTGAGGAGAAAAGATTTAAAGAGAGAGGCTGAGAAAGTTCCCTCGTGTCCTCAGTGAAGTGTGTGTCTCTGTGGGGCTTCACTTGACAGCAGGTCTGACCCGTGATCATGCCTTGACGAATCCCAGCACCGGCAGACACCGTAGACCCTCCAGGCTGTGGCAGAACTAAGCAATAAAGGCCCATGAAGGGCCTTAGCAGAACTAAGGGGTTGGGAGAGAAGGCAAAGAGGGACCACAAGAAAGGGAGAGGGGGGAGATGGAAGAAAGGGGTGTGTGTGAGAGAGAGAGAAAGAGAGAGAATGATAAAGAGGTAGAGGTAAAGGAGAGAGAAGAAAGGAGAGGTGACTGTTCTGGAGAGTGAGGGACATCGCTGGCAGCTGTTCCTGCAATGTCCACAATGTGGACTCAGGCACCGGTTCTATGGTACACACATCTGCCACGTTCTCATCCCATCCTTCCCCTCCACTCCCAGGCTACCTTTCCACATTTTTGAAGAGGAAAAGCCAGGCAGTGTCTCCAAGGCAATCTGACCTTGACCCACAGGCCTCCTGCCGGCCTTGGGCAGAAGATGGCCAGGGAGCCCGGAAGCAGAGGCCCCGATCCGCCTGCCGAACAGAGAGGGCCCTCAGAGCGTGCCAGCCTCTAAATCGTCCTTTGTTTTGCAGGCTTTACCGAACACGGTTTGATTTCATGTGACTGTGCTATTTCAGGAGGAGTAAATATTGCTGGCGGTCTGTTTAAAAAGGCCAATGACCTGAAATGGTTTTTTTTTTTTCTTTTCTTTTCCATTTGAATTATCTCCAAAAGGCAAGCTTGCCCACGCATCACGATTTTTAACTCCTTGGCTTTCAGTTCTAACTTTCCCTTTTTGTCTCATGATAAGCTGGGCAAGGAAACAAAAGAGAGCAAAGATATGGGGACAGAGGTAAAGAGCTGACCTAGGCTCAGGGGAAGAGGGGAGACGTCCAGGGTGTAACCCGGAAGAGGGCAGGAGCCCGGGTCTCTGCTGCTTCTGCTGCTTCCGGAGCTGGTGTTTGACCTATAATTATAGCCTCTTTCCTCTGATTTCCTCTGTGAAAATAGCAACATTCGGGCTAAGCACAGAGTGGAAAAAAAGCACTGCATAAAGGGTCAGGGATTTATAAATATAGTTAAAATTACAGGATCGTTACAGGTTTAATTCTTTAAAGAGAGGTCTGGGAAGAAGGCATACGGTTCTTCAAACTTAACCTGGGTCCTAAAATAGCGAGGTGTGACATTTTAGGGACCCAGCCAAGGAGAGTCACTGCAATTCTTTCCCACTGGATGCGAAAACATTGTGGGGGAAAGAAGAAGAAGAACAAGGAGGAGAAGAGTGTCCCTGGCCAGGATTTTGATTTTGATTTCTTAAGGATTCTCGCTTACCATCCAATTGCTCAGTCTCGTCTCATCAAAGTCACAGTCACTAAGGAGAAGCGAAGGAGAGAGGATTTCCTTGTCTTAGCCCGAGACCTCCCAGTCTCCTGCTGAAATCGTTGTGTTCTTATATGGCGCTCCCTGGTCACAGGTGACCTGCACTAGCTCGCTTGTGAGAGTTAACTCGGAACAGGTGACGGAGATTGTTCCAGGGAGCTGAGGCCACGGAACTGGACACAGCCTATTTGCAGGGAGAGAGAATGAAGCAACCATGAGTGGGACCCAGAGACAAGAGGCAGAAACCACAGCTGGCTTGCTGGAGTCCCCGCCACCTGTGCTTCCGGAGGTCTAGGTCCGTGTCTCCCCGGCCTCTGCTCAGTTCAGAAACTCATTTTTCCCCTGAATTTCATGAACTAATAATTTCTTTCTTTTGCCTAAACTAAGTTGAGTTTCTGATGTGTGCGGCAAATCCTTGACTAACACTGTTAGAGCCAAGAGTTCTGCAGAAAAGTGGACAAGGAGGGTTAGCAGCGCAGCATCTCAATTGGTGTTGCAAGGGTTAAGGGCTCACAACTCCACTTTCCAGAAAGACAAGTGGTAGGAAGAAGAATGAAAACATCCTAAAACATCCTAAGTAGCGCTTCTGATCCAGTAGCTGAGGAAGAGAGGAGAGAGGCCTTGTGGTCTGGCCTCTGTCTCACGGGGAGCCACATGTGAGCTTTCCAGGTAGCAGCTCTCTGGAAGGGAACACAGTGGTCACCTCCTATCACCTGTCACAGCGTCTGAACTCTCACTACTGGATCTGCTGTGAGTTAGGTCCAAAGTTTCCCGCTCGGCAGAGCTGTAGAAAGGCGACCGACCAGCGCTTAGAGGACACCTCTGTGCTGTATGATCCCTGCTCTGTCCAGTGGCAGTGAGGCAGATGCAATGGTCTGGCATGATGGGGTACAAGGACTTGGAGTCCAGCCACTGTTTTGCCACCCACTGTTCACTGGAACTAGCTAACCCTCTGGATTCAGTTTCCTCATCTGTCATGTAAGGAATCGGGCTAGATGGTCCTGGAAATCCCTTCCAACTCTGTTCTCATGACTCAAACTGCTGGCCGAGAATCATTCTCCATAATGAATAGTGTTTGTTTTCCACCAAAAAACAAGGGGAAAGAACAAGAAATCCATTTTTTCTCATATTTAAGGTGAAGTGGTCCTTTTTACAAAATAAAGGTTATTTCTCAGTGGTAGAGCACTTGCCTAGCAAGCCCAAGGCCCTAGGTTCAATCCCCAGCACCCCCCAAAACCCCAGGTTTATTATACAAGAAATGTATGTTTTTGTTAGAAAAATATAAACAAGAAACAGAATTTCAAGAACCTATAATCCTTCCTATCAAAGATAACTTCTATTAATATTTTGTGTATAATGGGCTAGGAATTTAGCTCGAGTGGTAGAGCACTTGCCTAGCAATCGCAAGGCCCTGAGTTCGATTCCCCAGCACCCTCAAAAAATATTTTGTGTATAAATGTTTCTATACACATGCTATAGTTTGAATGTACCCCCCAAATTTCATGTATTAGATACTTAATTCCCAACGTCAGATGTTAATTATATTTGGAGGGAGGGCCTCTGGGAAATAATTAGCACTGGATGAAGTTGTGAGGGTGGGGCCCCCATGGTACAGTTAATGGCTTTATAAAAAAAGGTAGAAGCCTGGGTGTGGTGACTTAATTACTCCCAAGTAATTCCAGCACTTGAGAGGCTGAGGCAAGAAGATTGCCATGTGTTCAAGGTCAGCCTGGGCTACATAGCTCAAGGCCGGCCTGAACTATACAAAGACCAAACATGATTCATTCTTTGGGTTCACCTTGTGATTCCCTCTGCCAGGTAATGACTCAGAAGGAAGGTACTCACCAGATGCCAGGCAGATGTTTGTGCCATGCTACTAAATTTCCAGAGCCATGAGCCAAATAAACCTTTATTCTTTATAAATTACCCAGTCTGTGGTATTTGGGTAGAGCAACAGAAAATGGACTAAGACAACACATATACCTTTTTTCTTATAAAAATTATCACAGTATCCATTCTATTTTCAAACTAATCTTGACATTTGACATCTTTTTATGTTAAAAAAATAGACACTTGAAAAAACATTTTTATGTCTAGTACAAATATAGCATTGCTATTAATAGTAGCTATATAGTAATCTGATATTCCAGTGCACCTGAATTTATTGAACCAGTCCCCTATGGCTGGATATTTGGTTAGATTTATTTTTCAGTGGTATTAATAATCTTATAAATATACTTTGTGCAAACAGATGCATATTTGAAGGCTTCTGGGCGAGCAGTCAGCAGTAGTTGGGCAGATCAGGGAGGTGGAACCACCACGCCCCTTGGTCGCAGGGAACCATTTGATTCTTCTCTCCCACACAGCCCTACCTCTTTGGTCACAGCTGATGGCATTGGCATCCTCTCCCCACCAAAAGGCCAACAGGAGGAAGCCGGCCAAAGCCTCAGAGGGGTCTGGCAGGAGACCTATGGCCGGAGAGAGTTTCCTGTGCTGGGTGGTGACCGGCAGGCTGAGCAGATGGCCCCGCAGGGCAGCGAATGCCACCATCGAGGGCAGGAGCAGGTATGGTAACAGTGCCACATATCGAACTCTACCTGCCGAGGTCACCAGCAGGGTCCCTGAAATCTGAGAGAGAAACGAAGGAGCGGCCTGCTGCAGCCACAGAGCCCGCTCTATCGCTTCTTACCTGGGTGGTCTTTGGCTTCTCCCTCACCTTGCTTTCCTGAGTTTCCCCATCTGAAAACAGGAATATGGACACTGACTACAAAAGGTTGCTGCACAAAATAAAAGAAAAATAACTAAGTAAAAGCCTGGAAAAGAATGCTTAGTCTATAGGAGGTATCGTCATGCCTTTGCTAGTGAGTAGATTCCACCTAGACTCTCAGGAGTTCACAGCCTCACGGGTCAATGACATCTGCAGGGACAAACTGATGACCTCAGAGCTCCTAGTATTAGTCTGCTGTGTGAATGCTGCTGTTTCCTCCAGCAGATCAGCAAACCCCTTGAGCTTCTCGGCTGCATCTTACACCCCATGTGCCCTCTACTGCAACTTGCACAGGCTAAGCACTCCATCTGGGATAGATTCTGCAGGCTCATGAGTGTCTTTAGCTTGCACGCCCAGCACAGCCGGTTTGGCCTGGGGCAGCAGGCAGCCAGGTCAGCAGCCTGGCTCCCCTCCCCCAGCGGGCTTCCTGAAGCTGCCCTCCCTGGAAGGCAAAGCACCAGTAGCCTCAGCGGCAAGTGAGTGTTGCATGCACAGCCAAATCCTGGGGGCTGAAAGTTGTTGTCACCCTCTTTGGTTTGTAGGCTTAGAAAAACATCCCCATGGGAGCTAGCCCAGAACTCCTCTGGCCTGTGCTGAAGCTGACAAAACGTAGAGGCACCATCTGTTTGGGGGACGCCTCCTTCCAGGAAGGTAGGATGCCAGTCTACTTCTTAAGAAGGCCCCAGTCGCACACTCTAGTTTCCCTCTTTGATGTCCCTGAGCCTAGAAGCCCCAGGCAAATAATGGAACGAAGCCTGTGAATGTTGTTGGTCCCTCTCGCCTTTCCATCTCTTCTGGACACACCTGTTGACCTACTTGGGCCACCCAATCTGGGCCTGATTGCCCAGTAGCTAGCAGTACCCCAGTTTCATGTTTGCTGGAGAGAGGTCTAGGAAACAGGCCCCTCTCGGGTTCTCCTACCTGCAGCAAGGCTAGAACTCAAGGTGCCAGGAGTCCAAGATTCAATTTTCTTTCTTTTCAATTTTCTTTCAATTTTCAATGGAAAGAATTGAAAGAATTTCAATTTTCAAAATTCTTTCAATTTTCTTTTCTTTTTTAGCACTACTCACTGCCAAGCATTTTACCGAGTAATAACATTAACAGCTAAGACAGAGTGCACACCACCTGCTGATTATTATGCCGAGGGTCTTATACATATTAACTCATTTCATCATTATAAAAAACCTTTGACGTAGGTGGCCATATTCTCCCCATTTTACAGTGGAGGAAACTGAGGCACAGTAACTTGTTCAAGGTCTCACAGTAACTTAATGGCACACCTGGTTATGAACATAATCCCTACTCTAAAACTCTTCTGTTAAAGTTGTGAAGGATTGCGTATGCACGCATATATTTAATTCTCAGAGTAACTCCACAAGCTGGCTGAACCTGATCCCATTTTAGAGGTGAAAAAATGGAAACCCAGAGAAGATACATACATTTAAATCCATAACTAGCGGGTGGTGGATATCACGCCAGGCCTGTCTGGCTGCACTCCACCCGATATGGAGAGAAAACCTTGTAAAACAACAGGGAAAGTCTTCATGGGCTTAGCAAAGAGGGCTATAGCAAGACCACAAGAGTTGGGATTGTGCAAATCGAGTCTGCTGAAGGTGGTATTGGGTACAGCAAAGGGCAGAGGCTCAGAGCCAAACCTCTGACGGCCTGCCCCATTACTGCTTCCAAGCCGCGCCAATTAGCCCCACTGGCCAGCTGCTTTAAATCGATATTGACAGATTTCTGAGTGCCTTTTAGAGAGATGAACCTTGCAATGCTGGGAAAAAAAAAAAAAAAGACTAACCTCAGCTATGTGTCAAGTGGACACATTTCAAGGCTGCTGTCATTCTCCCCGTTCACTTTGTAAACTTTTCCTTTTTTTTTGGTTTGGTTTTTGTTTTTTGAGACAGGGTCTCTCTGTGTAGCTCAGGCTGGCTTTGAACTCACTATGTAGCCCCAGCTAGCCTGGAACTCTTGGCAATCCTCCTTCCTCAACCTCCCAAGTGCTGGGATTACAGGCGTGTGCCACCACACCCAACCGGCCATCTCATATTTAATTTTCTTTTCTCCTCTTCCCCTGGGAGTTTTTCGTACTAGCTTCAAACTGTCTTCAACTCCATGAGGTTGGGATCCAACCATGATAGACCTGGAAAGAACCAATAAGGACTCAGTGCACTACTGTCTGCTTTAAGGCCACTTAAATATGGCCTTGTCCCCTAGTCCCTACTGCCATTGAGAGCCACGGGGAGGACCAGAGGGCCTGCCTCATCTTTTCCAAACCCAAAGGAGCTCTTAGAGGGGCCACCACGAGTACAGAAATAAGTAGGAGCTACTGAAGAGCTCGCTGGCAGCCAAGCCAACACCATGAGATCGGGGGAACAGGCGCCTGCGGGGAGCTGCTTATGAGCACCCGAAGGCCAGCAGAAACCTCACCAAGGAGGAGCCCCGAGAGGCACTGTGGCCTGAGAAGCGGCAGGCCCGGGCAGCAGCCTGGGCTCCCTGCTAAAGGCAGGCTGTGCAGGTTTTGTGATCCAGCTTTCCCTGGACTACGACCAGTGACACACCTTGACATTCCCAAACTCTGTGTCATTGTGCAGCTATCTGGGTGATTCCCAGGCCTAAAGAGGAAATGAACAAGGACTATAAAACTGAACTATGCCTCGGATGGATCTTTGCATCCTCTTCAGGCACTGACTGACTGCCCACCTCCTTTTAGGTTGAGTGACTGAGGCTGACCAAGGCCAGTGCCAAACCAGCTGGGCCTAAGTTCCCAGTGGTGGCACCAGTGAGGCTCAAAGCCCTCGGCACAGGGCTGTGGCTGTGGCACCAGCAGGCGCACGAGGACACCAATAATTTTAGACCCGCACTAGCTGTTTCTCCATAGACGCTAACAGCTAACATTCATTATCTGCCAAAGGTCAGGTGCCCTGAAGAGTCCCAGTGAATCAGGTGCATTATCTCCATCTTACAAATAAGGACATCTCAGTACAAGGAACTGAGCTGCTGACCCCGTGCCCCACTGAGTGGTGAACCTGGGAGAGTAAAGCCTGCCTTATGGTATCTCCCAGTTAGACACAGGAAGAGGCCCAGTGAAAGTCCTTGGCTGGGTTGTGGCTCAGTGGTAGAGCACGTGTAAGGTCCTTGGTCCTGTCCCAGCATTGCCCCTGCCCCAGATCCTGAGTAGATGAATGAGCAGGTACTAAATGGCAAAGCAAAGAGGAGCATATTAGCCCAAAGAGAAACATAAATGGGGACCCAGAGGGGAAGATGTATTGCAGGCTACCAGGAAAACTGCAATAATCAGCAGCTCCATGGACTGTTCCTTTCTCTCTGTGTTTACCTCATTGAGGGTTTTAAATGGGAAGTGTCTAACTACTCTGTGGTGTACAAGCTGGTTGCTAATTTTGGACACTTGTGAATCCTGGGCCCAGAGTCATGACCGAGACTGTGAGTCATACTCCCCACGCAGAACACCCTCCACACCGCTGTCAGGATGGAGCCAAAATCACCAGCACGTCCCCTGCTCTGGCGGTCTCATTTTCCCTTCTGAGGTGATAGAGGAAGCTGTGCCGAGGAAGGTAGGTGTCAGGGCACCGGCAGACCTCTGGGCCAGTTCCACGAATGCTACAAGCTCCCCCGGTGGCCTCCTCCGGGTGCTTCCTCCCCCTGGGATGTCATTTGTGAGCCTGGAAGTGGCAGGCGATGTCGACATCTCCCTGCCCCGCTGTGCCTTCTAGCTAGGTACACAAAAGAACCAGTCGCCAGGAGACTAGTCGGCGTCTTTAACAAAGGATGTATCTCTTCTCATCCACAGAGAGAAAGGTTGGAAATACAAGTGCCCTCGAGAGAGGAAACACATTCAGTTAAAGTCCCACAAAGGTACAAAGAGCTGGTGCAGAAAGAAAGTAGAGTTTGGGGAGATGAAAGGGGTGGAATTAGCTTGGCACCCGACTCAGACCGCTGAGTACTTACTGTACGACCTGCTGACTCGCATTCAGGTTGAGGGGTTCCCAGGCTTCTGTGTCTGCCCACGCCAGGGAGGAAAGAAAAAACCCAAACCGGGTACTGGACCTGTGTGCGACGCTCTGATCGAGTTCTGTAAATGCAGCGGTGGTGCTACAAGTTCAACAGTCTTTCACTTGCTCTTCAGATTTTAGCTTTTCCTACCTTGTGCCGTTCCCTCTCATACAGAGGATGGACAGCAGATCGCATCTGGGCGTGAGAGGAGAGTCCGCCCCTCAGTGTCCCAAACCTCGATTCCTCAGCCCCAAGCGCACCCATAGTTTCATCTTCCTGAGCGAACTGGATAATGCAGGCAGAAGAGCAGAGAGATGAGCATGCTGTTCAAAACAGGCCTGACTTCCTAGTCTTTAAATAAGCAAGGAAGGACATGTGGGGTGGGGGGTGGCTGCTGTGCATCTTCATTTCTGCAGAGAGCAGAATTTGACCAAATGGCCTCAAAACTGAAGGGATTTGGGCTTGCTAAGTCAGAACTTCTAAAAGGTAAGAAAGCTGCTATGCACGAGATGGCCTTTCCTGCAGTGGGGTGCTTATTTGACTAGGATGGCCACTGAGATTCGGGCCACTCAGAGGGGCACAGCAAACCCTCCCCGTTGAGAGCAGTCCCTGCCCGTAGTGACGGCCTCCTCGAGGGCTGGGTCAGTGCGGGCCGTGGCCCCTCTCACCTGCTCAGTGGTCACGAGCCTGACCAAGGGGAAGTGCTAGCTCCTTGGCCTTGGCAGATTCCCCCTGCTGGAGGACCAATGAGCAGCCCCTAAATGAGAAGCGGCACGTCCCCTCTGCAGAGGGCATCTGAGGTACGCTGGTGCCCTCTCTATGTGCCTGAGCTTATGGGATGCATTTCCTCAGACTCAAGGATCCCACAGCCAAACACACACCAGGTTCCCTGTGGCACATTCCTGGCTGACACAGCACTTTCGAGGTTGTCTGTACCTCCCTCAGACACACGGGTGACACACAGAGCTGGGGGTGGGCAGTCCAGGGGTTGGTGCTCCTGTCCCAGCTGTGGGGGCAACTGCGCCCTCCACTCATTCATCTGGGAGCACAGAGGGCACAGGAGATCCTTCACCTGCCAAAGAATCATAAAGCAACTCACAGCCATGTCTTCACACGACCTGCTCTCAGTGTGCACCATGAAGAGAGAGAGAGAGAGAGAGAGAGAGAGAAAGAGAGAGAAGGAGGGAGAAAAGATCTGTTTTCTCTACCTCTCTTAAAAGGATGCTAATCCTATCAACAGAGCTCTACCTCAGGATCTCATCTAAACCTGGTTACCTCCTAAAGGTCTTCCAAATACCACCATGTTAGGGATTAGGACTCAAATTTATGAATTTGGGGGACACACAATTTTCAGTCCATAACAACTAAAGTAACAGACTTCAAAGACTCTGTTTCCTGATCTGTAGTTTCCTCCCTCAGGTTTTATGTTCTTGGCAAATACTGTTTGAGTGCACCAAGATTTCACTTTATAGGACTCAAAACATTTTAATTGTGCCTCTTCATAATTAATAGTGCTATAGAAACGCAGTTCGTCGCTCTCCAGGGCCTCTCGATGTCACCATTTTTGAGGGGCTGTGGTCCCGTAGTCAGGCCATAGGAGTGCACCACTGAGTACTCACAGGAAAGAGACCCCTGAAGATCAGGGGTCCTAGAGTTAGGATGAACTGGGCTCAAATGCAGTTCTATGTCTTCCTACCTGTGGCTTTTCCAAACTCTGATTTCCCCATCTATAAAATGGAGGAATTATTGTACCCAGTATCGTAACATGTCATTATACAGTCATTGTGAGGGTTAAATTAAATAATACATGAACAAGCCCTGTCACCAAGCGGGCACTGAATACATAGTAGCTACTAACACTGTGGCATTAATATTCTTGGATGTGGTACTCATGTCTTTCTAGCACATAGGTGCTCTTCCTACTGCAGGGCCAAGACGGCCAAGGAACAGGGACTAAGCTTTTCTTGGCACACCCCTGTCACCTTCCTGAGATGGTAAGGTCCTGCTTTAAGTATTTTTTGGGAGCAACTAACACAGGGGCTCTGTCCTTGGAGGGTATAAATACTATTGTGGCCACCTGCCTAGCTGCTGGCCCAAAAAACTCCTCCAGAGTGCTGAGCTCCTGGTAAGACTTGCAGCACAAGTTAGGCCTTGTTTTTCAAGAGGCCTCGAGCCTGTCTCCACTTTCCCAACCCCACTGCCCCACCCCGTGAGCCCTGACCTTCAATCAGACTCGGGATCACCCCGCCCACTTCTCCTTCCATGACTCCTCACCCCACGGCACATACATAGCGTATTGGGACCCTCCGAGGAACAGAGGCATCTGCAGGCTGGAGCCTCGGAGCAGGAGGGATGGACGATACAGCCCAAGTCTGAGGCTGAAGGCTGGAAGCCCCTAGAGAGTCGCCGGTGGTTCAAAGGCTAATGACTCTGGAGTGCTGTCCCCAGGCAGCAGAAGATGTACCTGCTCAAGAAGGATCAAGCACACATGTGTGAGCTTCCCCGTTCTGCTGCTTTTCTGTAGCCTCCAGGCCCCTAGCCCCTTGGATGTTGTCACCCACATTCAGGCAGGTCCTCCCCACTCAGTCCACTGACCCACATGCCAATCTTCTGTGGAACACCCCCACAGACACACCCGGAGGTGTGCTTTCCCAGTTTTCTAGGCATCCTGCAATCCACTGGCTGTCAAGGGTGATCTCGCCTTCATTTCAGCCGGTATTTCCTGTGATCAACCATCTACATAAGCACCTGGAAAGGTGCCCAGCGTTTCAGGGGTGGGTCACTTGTACTTTCCCATGTAGAAGGCATCAGCTCTACCTGCTCCTGTGGTCCTAACTCTATAGAGTGGCATCAAAATCTGTTGTCATCCACCTGTGAAGACCCCCATCCCCAAAGCCCTCTGTGCCATTCCCTCAGTCCAGTGTTCTCAGATCACTGGAATAACTCAGCCCCCTGGGCAGAAGCTCTGGGCCCCGCTCTTCTTGCAGCTCCACCCCAGTCAATCACCTAATTATTTCTTCCAGGAAGCTTCCCACCTTCTCTCCCAAGCCGTACTGGATCGTGAGCCCCTCCACGCAGCTCACCTTGCACCCTGCGCTTACCTCTGTGGTTACCTGTTGTATTGCAGTGATCTGTCTCCCTCTCCTGCTGTGCTACACTGAGTTCCCAGCGGGCCGGGCCTGCCTGCTCATCTCTGTGTCCCCAGCACTTAGGACTGTGCCTGGTGCATAATGAGCATGAAATACATGTTGAAGGAAGGAAAGGAGGGGTAGAAGGCAGGAAAAAAGAAAGCAAGGGTAAGACCAGAAGTAAGAAAGTAAAGAAGAAAGGGGAAAAAAGGGAAAAATACAGAAAGAATAACAACCTTAGGAAGAAGGAAATGATAACAGGCTGGACCTAATTCTGCAGAAAAATTCCCCAATGGCCCTGGGCAGTGAGGCTAAACCCACCTTCCTCTGTATTTAATCTTCCAACTTCCCTCTCACTGTTATTAATATAAAAATAGAATGAGCTTATTTGGACTCATTAACATTGTTGGCTAAATAACTGTGATAGTTCCTGGAGCCCTGGGCCATCAACAAGTCCTGTAAAGTATTCTCTACTGACAGCCAAGCATAAAACCATCCGCGAACACAAACACTGAACCTTTTCCTGATCACAGATTGTGGCTCCACTCCGTGGCTAAGGTCAGGGACTTCTTGCGTGCACGAGCCCTGCATGGCTGACAAACACTTTCCTACGCGTCCAGGGAGGAGGCTGGGCCCCAAAGCCCTCAGGAGGTCACTGGGAACAATTGCTTCATAGATAGCTCCACCAGTGGAGAGGAGTAGGAATCCAGAAAAATAAACAGCAAAGTAACACAGCCAGATAATCAAGAAGGTATTCACGTGTGCGTACTCACATA
The DNA here is from genome assembly GCA_004026905.1 of Hystrix cristata. Taxonomy (NCBI): domain Eukaryota; kingdom Metazoa; phylum Chordata; class Mammalia; order Rodentia; family Hystricidae; genus Hystrix; species Hystrix cristata. The sequence continues at coordinate 59,794 of PVJO010006697.1, forward strand.
CCCACTCCACAGTGCAACTTCCCGAACAATGTTTTGCTCAGCTTAATAATTAAACGGCCTTGTGTATTTTGGACAGAAGCCAAGGGCTCAGCCAGGGGAGGAGACAGACAAGCATTCGGGGAAGTCAGCCTGGAACAGAAATAAGCCAGTCCACCATGCGGACAATCTAGAGGTCCTGGCATTTATTCTCTGTATCTTCTCAAAGTTTTTAACTCCTTGTTTGAGCCAAGTTTTTGTGGAACTCAAAATGTTGGTGAAGGCTTAGAGAGAAAGCAGAGAGAAAGTTCACCGTATGAACTGTATTCCAGTCGATTCGGCCGCTGTTCTCTCTGCATGGAACAGAAGTAAGCGTTTGACCCTGAAGCCTGAACCTGTCTTGGTTGCCTGTATTTGAAGGGTAGCTCCCCGAGCTTTGGGACTGAACCACAAGTGCCTGCTGTCTTCAGTAGGGGCTGCCCTGTAGATGCTGTGCCAGCCCTCTGGACAAGGAGCACGTACTCCTCAGATGCATTTTGTGGTTAGGAATTTTACCACTGAATGTAGCAATCACGTGACAGCGACCTTCCAGGATATTGGGGAAATGAGCGGGTTTGGAGGAAAACACAATCTACTGTAGATTACAGTGTGTGTGTGTGCGCACAAGCGTGTGGCACTGGGGTGTGAATCCATGGCCTTTGCACTGTGCTACATCGCCAGCCCCTTTTAAATTTTGAGATGTGGTCTCAATACATCTCCAAGTTGCTGAGGCTTGTCTCCAGCTTGCTAGCCTCCTGCCTCAGCCTTCCAGAGTGCTGGGACTACATACACGTGCCTCCAAGCCCAGTGTAGATCGCATTTTTAATAATAGCAAATGTCAATCTTGTCTCTGGAACAAGGGAGGGAAGATCAAAGTTAGCAGGTTCTGAGCGGTCCAAGTAGTGCTCAGGCGGGGAAGGTGGGAGGCGGAGAAAGGAGACCGTGAAGGAAGAAGGCATCCCCAGCCACCGAAGGATGCCTCCCCAAATCAAAGAGGGGCAAGCGTTTCCCAGGAGGGCAGTGTCCTGCTCCAGTGCCTGCAAGGCATGGAAGCAGGCGTCTGCTTGTGCCGCCTCCTTCCCACTCTCCTCCCTTCCTTCCTTCTACCCTCCCTGCACCTCTCCTGACCACATTTATGGATCACCTGTGTGTTAGGTGCTGTGTCAGGGGAAATAGATAAAAGCAGTATCCTTAACCTCAAGTAATTAAATAGCAAAGCTAATAACAAACCACATGATGCGACTCTATCACAGGGCCTGTGTTCGTTAATGTGGCCTGGCCAGTGGGCCTCGGTGGAGGCTGGGGTCATTTCTATCTGGTAGCCAGCAGTTCATGCAACTGATTTTAGTAACAATGCTGGCCTCAAAATTTCTCCACATCTATGTTATATATGTATATATATGGTAAAATGTAAACAATTGTAGATTCTAAGTGATGGATTTACAGGTCAACTATACTATTTTTTCAACTTTTCTACCTGTTTGAAATGTTTCATAATAAAAAACTGACAGCTCTCTCTACTAGTGAGCCATGGTATGAAGGCCTTTAGTAGAATATGTGTGTGTCCATTAGCTAATAAATAATAATCATATTTATTATCATTTCTCACATGCCAGCTAATACTGAGTCCTAACATGCATTTTCTCCTCAGTCCTCGCAGCAACACTGCCCTCCATATAAACTTTACAGAGAGGGAAACTGAGGTTTGGCAAGGTGAACAGCTAGTAACTAGCAGAGCCAGACCCAGCCTGCTTTGATCTGGTTCTAGACAACCTGTTTATTAGGATTCGGATCCTGTTTAGGAGGCTTGGCAGTGTTAGAGGTGGGGCTCTTGGAAGGTGACTGGGTGGGGAGGGCTGTGACCTCTTTAATGGATTTATCCCCTGACAGATCCTAATTTGATGGCATTATAGGGAGCCGATGACGAGGCAGAACCTAGTCAAGAAGAGTGGGACACAAGAGTTCGCCCTTGGGGCCTATATCTTGTCCTGCTTTTTCCTCTCTGCCTCTCCCTCTCTCTGCTTTGTGGCCACCATGAGATGAGCACCTTTCCTCTGCCATACCTTCCGCCATGAAGTTTCACCTCACTCAGGCACAGGAGAATGGAGCCAGTACATCATAAACCGAAACCTCAGAGACTCTTGCCCCAATAAATGTTTTCTCCAAGTCAATTTGCTCAGGTATTTTGTCGCAATGATGAAAAGCTGACTAATACACCACTCTTAACTGTGACCCTCCACTCAGCGTCTCTAGGAAAAGCCTTGACATGCAATGTCTCCTTGAAAGGATGGTGATGGGGACCATTAAAAACTGTCACAAAGGCCTTTCCAGCTTTACTGGGCAGGTCGGGGGAGTGGCGGTTGTGGAGAATGAAGGAAAGGCATTGAAAAAGGAAGTGGAGAAGGAGAACATGAGCTCGCCCTATGGGCCTGCAATTGTTTGGGGGCAAATTGAAACCATAAGGCTGCTTTGGGGCGGAGGTTGAACCCAGAGCCTCACTTAGGCTAGGCAAGTTCTCTACCACTGAGCCACGGTGCCAGCCCAAGGAAGGTAATTTTGACTGGAGCAGCAGACAAAATGTTTTCTGTGTAGTAGAAAAGTTGCTATAATCCAACTCACTAATGAGGGCTGGAAAGAAATCACAGCTGAAAGGTTTAACGGTGTTTTCTTCCCAGAGGGCCGATTCATCAAGGTCTCGTTGTGTCTGAAGTGCCCATCACGGACACGTAGACACAATTTAAGAGAGTGGGGCTGGGCTGCCAGCAGCTCTCCCTTCTCTCTCACCCAGTCCCCTTTCTGACCTGGCCAGAGAGAGCAGCGGGGAGCGCATGCCCAACCAACTGGCCTTTGTAGGAATTCCAGGCGAGACCTCACCTCATTTGCCCTCACTGCCTGTGCCCAGGGCGGAGTCTGAGCCACACAGCCAGGCTGGCAGACCCTCCGTGTGACCGCCTGGGTCAAGCTGTGCTTAGGGCTCGGTGTGTGACGTGTAAGAATTGGAGAAATCACAGAAAAAGTCAGGAGGATGCAGACATTGCAAACGCCAGTTTCTCAGGGATTGGGTCTTAGGACACAAGTCACTTCCTCCAGGTCCCTTTTCCTTACAGTCCAGCTTCTCTGGGAGACAGAGCCATGTCATAAAACCTTCATTTAGAGAAAAGACCCGAGTGGGTCAGGATTAGCCTTCATGCAGTGGCCAAAGTGTCCCCTTACACACAATGAGCTGACTACCCTGGAATTTTTTTTAAACAAACGCAATTGTGCTAACTGATCTCAAATATTTACAGAAAATTCACAGGATTGTGACAATCACAGACTTTCCCTGCAGCTAGGACCAAGGACAAGACGGACTGCAGTTGTGGCCTCAGAGGACAGAAAGTTGCAGTCAACTCTGTTGTTTCCTGTGAGGCAAAATCCATCTTGACCTAGACGAAAAGGGAGTTGTTCTCCTAAATTCGGAAAGGTACAGAAATGACAGCCACTTTAACAGCTCCAAAATGAGAAGTGCTTCTAAGAGGGGAGCACAGAACAATGGGCAAGCATCTTAAAAAATAAACAGCTTTCACAGGGCATTTTCTCCTAAAGAGTTCCCTACCTCTAAATAATACTTTTGTCTCTAATACACCACACGCCTGAGGATGTGCATGGGCTGCTCTGATTTCCTGGCTAAGAGTCTCTGCTCCCACTTCCAACTAACTCATCACTCACGGCTGGTCTCCCTTCCGCTGGCTCCTCTGAGCAATGGGACCCCTTCTCCCCACGGGCAGCCTTTCTGAAGGGAAAGGATCGTCCCACTTCCCTCCCGCTTTCTAAATCGTGAACGGCTCTCAGTCCCCTACAAGATCAAGTGTACACTCTTTTGGCCCACCAGGCACTGGCAATCTTCGTCCTGCCCACTAGGTACAGGCCTACCTATTGTCCTTACCTATTGTGCTTGCCTCCTTTGTCCCTGACATACAGACATCTCTAAATTCTCACCCTGTCTTTCCTCTGTGGCCTTTGCACTTCCTGTTCCTGCAGTCTAGAATGATCTTCCTCTGAATCCAGAGAAAACTGAGGCTTTGAGATTCAGTGTAAATGCTACATACTAAGTAGAACCCATCCAGAACAAAAACTCTCTCTCTCTCTACACACACACACACACACACACACACACACACCATGCCTCCTGCTTACCTCTTCAGCCATATGAAGCTCATACACTTTCCACAGCCCTCCTCTGTTCTCTGTTCACACATCTGCTCACCATCCTAGATTGTGACACCTCCTTGGCGACAGAGTCAGGAAGTACTCGTCTTTGTGTTCTCACTTCTTCAGGCACCGAGTAGGTGTTTTATAGTGTAAATCCTCCAATCATTGAGGCCAGGTTCAACTCTCCACAGGAAACATGTCAGCCACCTTGGAACAACATGTCCTCCACTGCCTGTATTTGTCCCTCCCTTCCACTGGCCTTTGTTTTTTTAGGAAATATTGTTAATTAATTAATGTGTTGGCTGGTCCTTTAGGATGTCAACATCTATTGTTTCTAAATCTCTTCGTTTATATAAAAATTTTAGCCTAAAGACTGATTCAAGTTGTCCCTCACCCTGCCAAGCCTAGAGTTTCTGTAAGATGGATATTGTATATTTGGAAGTTGCAAGGACGTGATGGCTGGACAGGATAAAAAGCCTGGCACTGTGCCCTGGCCACTGTCCCCACTGTCTGTCCTCCTGCCTGGCCTCTTCCCAGGCCGGGCTCTGCTCTCCCTTCCCAGGGCCAGAGGATTCAGAGGCAACCCCAGGATACACGCTGGAGTCCTCTCTGGTTTTCTTGGCGTAACCCATGTGAGGTCTGGCTATCTGCTGTTCTAATAATATTCCACCAACAGGACCAGGAGCTCCCTAAATTACCATGACTCAGTGGCCCTAAGGAGGAAATAAATATACATGGCTTCTTTCAAAGAGAACTTGGAAAAGCTTTTTCTTTCTCCCAGTGTCACCACTTTGGAAATTCTAAAATGCAGATCCGGTGAAGAAGGGTGTGTTAAAAAAACCTCTCCCTTGGCCTCCCATCTGCCACTTTGTGTCACCAGTTGCCTGAAGAGTCCAGGTGCACAGAGGCCTTCAGCCAGGCTGGCGATGTACCAGACAGTGTCCCCTGGCTGCCAGTGGAGTAGCATTCAAAATGGCCCCGGGGTTGGAGCCCGCCAACAGGAAAGCAGCTGCTGCCTTCGTCGATCACTGTCCCTCCACCTCAGAGACCCCGCCTTACCTTCTATGGCCGCCCCGCCACAGGCTACCCCTCAAAGGCCTTGGCAGAGGGCCGAGAATTTTGTCAGTTGAAGGAAGAGTTGGTTTCGATATTAAACTGATGCTAGTAAGAGTTCTTAGAGCCAGGCCTGCATTCTCCAGGCCCTGAACTTGAGTGTTGGTGGGATGAGAATCTAAACCCGTGCAGCTGTGCAGAGTCAAGGAGTGGCGAGTGTTCAGGACATGAGGGCAAGACCAAGGACTGTCACTGGAGAGGTGGACACACATGGGCACAGACCACCCTGAGAAGGCCAACGTGACATGATCACTGATGACTCAAACCAAGTCCAAGACTCTGAGAACCTCTCCAAGTTGGAGCTGGGGACGGACCGTCAAGCAGTTAACGGCATCTTGGGGGTTTCAACAGTAAGGATGGGAATGCAGGCTGGAGGTATCTGGCTTTGGTGGCAGGAAATAAAAAGTAGGATCTTAGAGGGGGAACACTAAATTATTGAAGGCAGGCGCTGGGTCCAAACAGAGCATTACAAAGCAGATGGGGAAAAGGCAAGCAGGATCCTACAGTCAAATCATGCTTACTGACCAAAAAGCTGCCACACTGGTGGGCTGCAGGCAGAGCGTGCCTCCTCCTCCTCTCCTTGGAGCAGGCCTGGCCCTAGACCTGGGCAGGACTGACTTTGCAGCTGCTAGGTCCAGAAGGACAAGGACCATTCCGAGCTCACTCTCTCCTCAGTGAGTGGCTGGCATATAGTAGGTGCTCAAGAAGCACTCCCTGAGTGAATGACCATTGTGTAAATTGTAGGAGATGAGATCAGGATGCCAGACACAGCCCCTCCCCACTGGAAGAGAAGAGCTGGTGTTGGTCCTGTAAGTACAGGACCAAGGCATCCAACTGAAACTGCTGTGGCCTGAGTATGTTCCCAAAGGCTATGTGTCCCTTCCTTCCTCAATGCTGCAGTGTTGGGGGCTGTTGGGGGGTGGGGCCTGGTCATGGGGTCAGGGCCTCAGGATGGATTCATGCCATTCTCGTGGGAATGAGTTGGTGATCATGGGAGCTGGAGACCCTGTTTGCTTTTCAGCTTTCTGCTGCAAGGTGAAGCAGAAGATGCTGGTGTCTGGCTTGTGGTCTTTCTTGTCAGCCTCCCAAACCATGAGCCAACATAATTCCCTTTTCCTTATGAATCATCCAGTCTCAGGTATTCTGTTCTAGCGACGGAAAACAGATTAAGACAGAACCTACAGAGTCCCACCTGCTAGATGTTTTGTTTTGACAGATCCACAGTACTTGACATGTGCCAGCAAACATGAGCTAATTTAATTCTCAAATAATCCCTTGAAGGGCTGGGTCAGCGGTAGAGCCCCTGCTTAGCATGCACAAGGCCCTGGGTTCCATCCCCAGTACCACAAAACAAAACAACAGCAAAAACCCTTAAGGTTGGTGCTTTGATCAACTCTACTTTTAATAGTGGAGGAAACAAAGTTGGACAATGTTATGCAGTAACCAGTAAGTAATAGAGTCTGGAAATGAAGGTTTCAAATCCATGCTAACACAGAGGAGCATAAAAGCTACAGGATCCTGACCTAGCCTAACCGTGGCTGAGAATTTAGGTAGCACCGATCCGTGACCCTCTGGAAGCCTCCAGCACCCCAGAGACGCTGGTGTGGTGGCTTCTGAATGTAGAAAGGGTTCCTACTACCTCTGCATGCTCTGAAATGTGACTATAATACGTGTCAGTGAAGCAGGTGCCTTGTAGGACAACTCCCTGGGGCCCCCTGGACTCAGCCCACCATGCACGGGTGGCACAGGCCACCAACTTCATGGATGGCAGGGGAGGAGATGAGAGCAGTGCAGGACCCCAGGCTGGTTTAATGCTTATTACTCTTGCCATCTTGAAATTGCTAACAAATTTTTTTCTTTTTTCTTTTGTTTTTTTCTTTTTTGGTGCTGGGGATCGAACTCAGGGCCTTGTGTGCTTGCGAGGCAAGCACTCTAACCACTGAGCTAAATCCCTAGCTAATGATTTTTGTAGAACGACACTGCAGCTTTTCCTTTTGCTCTGGACTTGCACATGAGACCTGTGTTTTTGTGCTGTCTATCGAACTCTTCCAGATTTCTTTTCTCTGGCCTCCTTCTCTTGCCCACAAGAATCTACCTCTTATAATCTAGGGAAATTCTTGTCATTCTTAGGTGTTAGGAGAAGGTGCAGACCAACTCCAGTTCTTAAGAGTCTCTTAACTCTAATCTGTTTCTCCTGAAGCAGATTAAGAATTTCTTTTCATAAGATCTGAGGACTCTAATACTCACTGCAGCCCTCTCACCTTTTCCCCGTTTTGACTTTACTCCTGATCGCTCCGCTCCCTGCCAGTCCAGGGGCAGGATCAAGGATGTGAGTGCTGAGGCCAGCTGCCAGCAAAGACAAGCCCCGATTAAAAGAACATCCACAGTCTAGATTAATAGCGACTTAAGAGACATGACACTCAACTAATATGTGGGTCATTTTTAGATCTTGATTCAAATGAATCAACTACAAAAAAAATTTTTTAGATAATCCAAAAATTTTGAATATGGACTGAGTATGAAATGATATTGAAGAATTATGCTTTATTTTGTTGGACATAGAAAAAGTATTGTGATTAGGTAAGAAAGACCCCTTATTTCTTTTCAGGTGCATATTGAAGTATTTGGGGCATTATGACCTAATACCTGAGATTTGCTTTAAAATGCTTTTGTTAAAAAAAAAAAAAATTAGCTCAGGAGATAGCCTTGGAACGAGAGTGGAATAAGACAAATATAGTCAAGTATTGATGCTTGTTGAAGTGGATGATGGGATTTCTTGTACTCTCCTCTTTGTGTGTGTTTGGGAGTTTTCATAATAAACAGTTAAAAGTGAAAGAGATGGCGAGTGTGAGAGAGAGAACTTCCAGACCACAATATTTCCAGAAGAGTGGAAGCAGATGTTAGGCCTCTGAGCTGTTTTACTCAATTTTGCAGTCTCCTCTAAATAGAATCTTTTAGTTGTTTCGAGGATGGTAGGAATGGTTTCGCCAGTCCCTCCACCAACTCTCCTGCCTGCTGCCTCTTGGGACTGACAGCTTATGGGGACGTGAGTATAACAGGAGATGCACAAGGTCAAACTCGTGACTTTGGCCTGTTAGTCTCCTTCCCCAATTTCATCGGCGTCCAAATCGTGTTCCTCCCCTGGACCCAGCATGAGCGCTGCCCCCATATGTGGCCTACCTTTGCCCCTCCCCTGGCGTTTATGGTCCACCGTTTGGCTTTTCATTCTATTTGGCCCAGAGCTATTCTCTAATCATCTTGTGTAACCCAGTCTCCACTTCTCAGCAAGTGAGTTTCCTATGCCTTCTGCTCGGGCAGACTTCTGAATGGGCCTGTTCTGTGCAGAGCACCTGGAAGCCGTGCATTCCCACGCTCACGTTCATTCATTTATTTCTCCATAATTGAGCACCTCCTGGATGCTGAGCATTGTGCCAGATGCTGGGAATTCAGCAGGGCACAATATAGGCTCAGTCTCCCCACTGGAACTCTTTCGGGTGAGAAGGAGAGACGCTATTAAGCAAATAATTGCACAACAAAGTAATTCTTGACAGCAGCGTGGCTCCCTGCAGATGTGACATGTGGCCTAGGATACTTGGCCTGGTCTAGAGGGCCAGGAAGGACTCCCTGGAGGAAGTGGCTTTAGGAAAGGGCTTAAAGGAAATGTAATTATTAGCCAGACAAGGAGATGGGAGAAGCATTTCAGCAGAGCAAACAGCATGGGAAGGGTCCCAGGGGAAGGACTCTGGCACACTCTTACTGGTACGTGGAGACCATGGTTGACAACAAGCATATTTTAGAATGAAGATCAACTTTACAATGTCTAAGCGCACTGGTGGCTGGATGCTCAGCATCATCTCTGTGGCGTTGCAGTCAGTGCCTCCAACCTGTTCTTGTCTCCTCGCATACGTGCTCCTTTGCAATGTGATTTTCCTGTGATTTTCCCTCTTCCTGGTGAGCAGTGGGGTCTGGTTTTGTAGCCACTGAATCTGGGCTTGGTTACATGATCTTCTCTGGCCACTGGGAAAACAGTAATTGTGACACAAGCAGAGGTTCATGCTGAGAACCTTCTGCCACCATGTGAGCAAGGCTGGCCTCGCCAGTTTGAGGATAAAACACACTGCAGGAAAGGAGGCTCCAGCGGTACCCGCGGCTTGGGACTCAGTGTGAGACGCCAGACAAGGCCACTCTAACCACCTTGCCCTAAGCAACCAAACTAGTCCAAACTAGAAAAACCACCCACCCAACCCACAGAATCATGACCTCTAAGAAGCGTTTGGATTGTTATGGACTGAATGCTTGTGGCCTTTCAAATTTCATATGTTGAAATTCTACCTCCTAATTTGGTGGTATTAGAAGGTGAGGTCTTTGGAAATTAATTGGATTAGAGTAAGTTACGGGAACGAAGCCCTCATGAACTGGATTAGTGTCCTTATAAATCAGGCCCAGGGAGTTCATTTGTCCACCACGTGAAGACACATCTGGAAGACAGAAAGCCCCGCTAGACACCAAATTTGCCAGCACCTTGACTGAGGCCACTCAGCTTCCGAAACTGTGGAAAACAAATATTGTTTAAGCCATTCAGTTTGTGGTATTTTGTTACTGCAGCCTGAGCTGACATAGTTATTTTGATTTGAGAAGTTGGGGAGGTGGCTTGTTATGAAAAAATAAATAGTCTTAAATCTGCACACTTTTATTATTTACCTCCTAGCCGTAAGGGGCGGGGGCTTGGTTTTGGTTATGGTTGTTTTTGTGTGGTACTTGGACAGAACCCAGGACTTGATGCACATTAGACAAATGCTGTAACCCCGAGCAACATCCTTAGCCCTGCAAATCCTGTTTTTTCAATCTGGCAGCTCCCGCAGTAGTGTCAAATGCGAATGCTACAGGAGGCCAGGAGGTAGAATACAGGAGTACTGCGGGCAGGGTGGGAGGAAATTGAGAGCGGTGGGAGCGTCGCAGAAGAAGAGCACACTTGCTCTACTTCAACAGAGCAGCCCGACTTGGCTCCTGCCCATTGTTACCAGTGAAGATGCAGGTGCAATGTTTCTAATCTTCTAAATTTTCAAGAGAAGCTGGAATTTTGGATTTTAACACAAAGTCTCTTACTTATTCATTGTAATTGAATATTTCCATACTTTGAAAACCTCATGTGGGTCAAACAAAACGTATCTATGGTCAGCCCAAAGATTGCTGGTTTTCGATCTCCAGTTAGAGAGATGCCTAAATAAAGTTTTTTTAAATGTGGCAACATGTGCCTGTAAAAAATTCAGACAATAGCAGAGAATTAAAGTGAACAGGAAGCTTTCCCTCCCTTCCCTCCCCAAATCGTGGTCTCTTCCCAAGGCAGTACCAGCCCTGTAGTTTGGGCACATATGCTAAGGATGTGAACTTCACTCTGTAACCTAGAGGCTGGAGAAAAACTAGAATCTGAAAATTCTAGGTCTATATTTTAGAGGATCATATATATAAAAGGAAATATGTGCAAGAATGTTCATTGCCTTGAAAAATTAAAAATATCTTAATGCTCATTTTAGAGACCTATATAAATAGTGCTATAATCATATGACAAAATACTACAGAACATTAAATTGGATGCACTAGATATTTATGCATCTGACAGATATTCTCAAAAATGTCAAGGGAGTGTAGAAAATATATAAAACAAACCCCTTAACCCCCAAATCTAACTTTAACCTTAATCCTGACATAAGGCAAAATTATTTTCTCTATGTCAGAGGGAAGTATAAAAATAAGGATCAGAGGGAAACTCACCCAACTCATTGTATTAGTTTCCTGTTGCTGCTGTAACAGATTAGCTCAAACGTAACAGCTTGAAACAACACACATTTATTATCATACGTTCTTCAGGTCAGAAGTCTACAACGGGTCAGCAGGGCTGTGCTCCTTCTGGAGGCTCTAGGAGAGAATCTTTTTGCCTTTTTCTCCTTTGAGAGGCTGCCTGCATTTCTTGGCTCTTGGCCACTGCTGCGGTTTGAACGTGTTCTTCCAAGATCATGAGCCAGAAATGTAATCCGAGTGCAACTGTGTGGAGGTGGGATCTTTAAGAGCTCATTAGATCATGAGTGCTCAGCCTTCAAGAATGGATCAATGCTCTTGTCACGGGGCTGGGTTCTTTATCACAACAATGAGTTCCTGACAAAGAATGAGCCCCACTACCACACTGTGGTGCCCTCCACAGTGAGATGATGCAGCAAGAAGTCCCTTGCCATCTGTGCCCCTCGACTTAGGACTTTTTAGCCTCCAGAACGGTAAGAACTAAATCTCTGTTCTTTATAAAGTATCCAGAATCAGGTATTCTGTTATAGCCAGAAAAAACGGACTCAGACAGAGGCATACCAGCCTCTGCTTCACTGTCCTGGCTTCACACTACACTGTCACATTTTCTCCTCCACTCTGACCCTCCAGCCTCCCTCTAATTAAGACCTTGTGATTACTTTGGGTCCAATTGGCTAATCCAGAATAATCTCCCATCTCAAAATCCTTCATTTAGTCACATCTGCAAAATTCCTTTTGTTGTGTGAAGCAACATATTTACAGGGTCACTCTTTGGGTGAGGCGTTGCTAAGTCATGATAAGATTTACTGGGGAGAAAATGGGAGGAAAATAGGACTGGAGAGATGAACTGCGAGAATTTCATCTGTTAGGTATTATTTCTTTACTTTAAAAAATTTATCTGAGACAAATATGTCAAATTGCAATTTTCTGATTATGGATGGTAGGTGTTAGTTATATTACTCCCTTTACTGTTCTCTATTAGTTTTTCCCCAAAATTACAAAAAAAGGAGAAACGAGGTTAGAAAGGGAATTTTTTTCCCCTTCTACTTCATGTCTGTGGAAGATGTGTTGGGCTGCCGTGTGAATCTAGAAGGGAAGAATGGGTGTTTCTTTTTGAGAAAAACCAAGGCCTTGGCGTTTTAGAGCTGAAGGAATCTTACAGATCTCCTGGACCGTGGTTGTCAAGCTGCCTTGGACAGCAGAGCTCGGTGCAGCACTTCAAGGAGCTGCTGAGGCCAAGGTGGAGACTTTAGAAACTCCTCCTAGTCCAAATGCTGCTGCCATAAAGGAGTACCACAGACTGGATACATTATAAACAACAGAGGTGTATTCCATTTGCAGTTCTGGAGGCTGGGAAGTCCAAGGTCCAGGGGCTACACCTGGTGATAACCTTCTTGCTACATTTTATCATGGTGGAAGGGCCAGTGATCATGCATGAGACAGGGCAGGGTGGGAGCGGCAAGAAGAGGGGACCAAATCGTAACAAACCCACTTTCTCCATAGAAACCCACTCCCATTACAACACTGATCCATTCCCAAGGGCACCTAATCAGCTCCTAAAGGTTCCGCCCTTTAATACTGCTCTGTGGCAACTGGATTTCAGCACAAGTTTGAGAGTAGACTTTCAAAACATAGCATCCTCCTTCTCTCACTCCACCCTTATTTCTCACACTCTTCCTTCAGTCAAAGCTCCTCTATTTTGACTTGTCTTTTGTGTTAGGGCTCCACATAGGATGTCATCATCCGAATGGTTGTTCTTTTGAAAATGTGCATACATGCATGTGTAACTTTAAACACTCCTACTTCATTCCCACCTTCAGTGGTGTGTGACTGAGGAATCACAGCTGAGACAGATAAAGTGATTGCCTAGTGTTGAGATTACATAAATGGTGTTATATCACTTAATAAATCGCTTTTATTGAGAGGTCAAAGGCTGTACTGTTGCGAACCTGCAGAGGAAAACCTAAGGCTTTCCAGTAACTAGGATTGTCTTATCTGAATGTGTTTCCTGTAGTCCTGGATTCCCAGGGCAGGGTGTGGAGGTGAGGAAGGGGGTGTCTTTTGTTCATCCTCCTGCCTCCAGATGAATGAAGAAACTGTTGAAAAGGTGGCTATTAGGAAGTGGAGGATAAATAAGAAATCTTTACAGTTAAGAGAGTTTTTAAATGCTGATTCCTTAGAATTCCAGAGTGCGGAGGGATGTTTCTCCCTTTGCCTCTTTTTATTCTTCTCATTTCTGTGAAAGTGTATTTTCCCAATTCTATCTTTCTGAGTCTGCTTTTTGTCTTACTTTCTTATTTATGGTATTTCATTTGAAACAAAAGGGTGGGGCTTGGAGTCATTGCTCCTCAGGCACCTGTCAGTTCTATCCCAGAGGAGACTTTCTTTGTCGGTTGTGGAAGAAGGCAGTATAGACAGGCAGAGGATCCACCAACACAGACGAGAACAACACCAGGGGGCTCTTGTTGTTTCAGAGCAGAAGGACAACCGGCCAGTCCCCAAAAGCCCCATTGACCGTGTGCTGTGCACTGCGACACGTGGTGAGCTGTGAAAAGGCAGCATCCATTTCTGGAGACTGCCAGTGTAGAGGTTTTGAAAATATCTTCATTGACATCAGTGAAATTACTCGATTTCTGAGTGAAGAGGCACATGAAGATGGTGTCGGTGAGGTTTAAGTGCAGTTAAGAGAACCAGTGACCGATATTTTTGAATCTATGCCTGCATGCTACTCATCTTTGGTAGTGGGCATTTGCAGACTATAGTGGAAGCTGCTAGTGGCCTATTTGACTTCTATTTCTCCTTTCTTCCTTGCAATTTTGTGCATAAACTCCAGTACTGTGCATCTATTCTATCCTTTTGAGCCCTGGAGAAGAAGACCCCATCTGCAATTCCAAAGGCAAGAATTGATTAGTCTAAGCCAATCATGACATTTCCATTCCTCTTGCCAAGGACTAGTATAGAAAATGTGGTATAGGGCTGGAGATTTAGCTCAGTGGTTAGATGCTTGCCTAGCAAGCACGAGGCCCTGAGTTTGAACCCCAGTACCAAAAAAAAAAACCAACAACAAACAAACAAAAAACACCAAAAGTGGTATAACACAGGTCTGGCCAAGGAAACATAAAGGAAAGTCTTGAAGGAGGATTTTGGCAGAGGTTCTGGGAAAGATACAAAGGAAGGGGTGGCCTTTCTCTCCAAGTATTTGTGTCTAGGCGAGATTTCTGAAATTACCACAGTCATCTTATTAGCCTGAGAATGAATGCCCACACCTAGAGGAGGGCTGAACCAGGAGACCTGGAGCCTGGATTTCTCTGTGCTAGTATGTGATATGATGATTTCTTATTGCTTAAACCATATTAAGTTGGAGGTTCTATTGCTTGCATCAGAAATCATGCTAAGTGGTATCCAGGGCTTAGTTTGCTCCTTATGTAGTCCATATGGTATTGACCTCCTTCTTATGGGTTAAGAAATGTGGTTACATTAATACAGTTGGTAAGGAGCAGAGTCCAAATTCAGTTCAGTTGTGTCTTCAAGAAGGTGAGACCAGGCTTTCCACTTTTACAATGAGATTTTTTAAACGTTTCAGTGATTTAACTAATTTGACATTTTGCTGTTTTTGCTTAAAAGATACACCAATTTAGTGTATGTTGATATTAAGAAGTCTGCTATATTTTGGACATCATACCCTGTTGAATTAGTTTTCTACATAAGACTGATCCCTGTAGCTCAATTTTTAACTACTTCTCAAGGTTACACATCTTTTCCTTCCTTCTTCTAATCTATCTCTTTGGATCTAGAATTTCCTCCAGAACATTCATGTGCTTAGAGACAGAGATTTTGGAGGGTGGCTGGATCATGGGGATACTGTGCTCATCAGTGGATTCACCCATTGATGAGTTTGTGCCTGAGAGTCCTTTTGGGAGATGGAGCCTGATCAGAAGAGACAGGTTCACTGGGGGAGTGACCTGGAAGAATATATCTCCCTCCCTGGCTCCTCCTTTCACTCTCTGCTTCCTGGCCACCGTAATGTGAGCAGCTTTGCTCTGTAGCAGGCCTTGCGACCCTGCCACCTTTGCACTTGAGCTTGCTGACCATAAACTGAATCTTCTAAGCTTGTGAGCCAAAATAAACCTCTCCTCCTTTAAATTGTGGGTGTTAGGTGTTGTGTCTCAGGAATGAGAAAGTGACTGAGACAGGTTTTGGCATGAGGAGTGGAGTTTTTAATGTAAAATGTAAAAACTATGTGGTTCAGAAGCTTTGGAACTGGTTTGGGGGAGTAGTTTGGAGATGCTAGCTAGAGAAGCCATAGAATGCTATAAATAAAACATGAGGGGAGATTCTGGCCAGTCCTCAGAAAACCAGAATGCTGATAGAAATGCAGATGGTAAAGACCAGGCTCAGGAGGTTTCATTTGGGAGCAAAGACTCCATTAGTAGTTGGACTCAAGACTATGTGTGTCACACTATGGCAGAAAATTTGTCTACATTTTGGTCATGTCCTGAGACTTTGTGTGAGACAGATTAAGGGCAGCAGACTAATTAATCTGGTGGAAGAAATGTCAAGGTGGCTCAACATTCAGGGTGTAGTGTGGGCACTGCTTACTACTAGTGAGATTTACACTGAGAATCAGAAGCAAAAATCCTATTTTAAAACATTTCAGTTTTGCCAGAAAGGAAATATTTATAAAGTTGCAGCAAAGGAGAGCATGGTTGCTAAAAAATATTAGCATTAAAAAGAAGCCAAGTACTTTACATCAGAACAATATGAAAGATGCCTTAGAGCAGTGATGTGAACCTTTCGGAGCTTTCAACGATAACAAACAGCTGCTGGCTGTGGCTGTAGTGGTTGGATCATGGGGGTGCAGTGCTCATTGGTGAATTGATCTGTGGCTGAGTGTGCTGTTGGGAGATGGGGCCTGGCCTGAAGAGGTGGGTTCTTCTACACACTTACACATCCACACAAGAGTCAAAAATAAAATAAAGGCAGTAACACAAATTTTGAAAGGCCACTGGATGCTAAAGACGCAGAACCCTCAGGGAAACCTTTCAGTTTCTAGTGACTTCAGCACCCAGAGAAGCTGAAGGATAAGGCCTGAGACCTCTCAGCCCAGAGTTGGGATTTCTAAAGGCTGAAAGGCAGTGGGAATGGGGACTCCAGAAGGGACATACAAAGGAAGTGCCTGTCTTGGCTCTCAGTTTAGAAGAGAAAATAAAAAGTTTTCCTGAGATATGTGTCTCTGTAAGCCATCCCCATCTCGGGTTTGGGTCCAAGTTCATTCTACTTGCATATTCTGAAAAAAACAATCTCAAGTTAAGCATTTTACTTAAATTGACCCGGGACATATATTATTCTGAGCATCTAGAAAAGGCAAATACAAATCTCTTTGGATGAACACACCACCCTCGGCCAGGCCTCAAAATATTCCAGCTGTTAAAGACCTGAGCAATATCACAGGGGAGGAAAACCTTTTCCTCTAACATTCTTCTGTTCAGTAGCTGTGGCCTACAACTTAAGCCAGCAAAGGCCAGAGTAACAGCAGAAAACAATAGAATATATTTATGCATGCAACACATATATACATAGTAGGACTCCATGATGAGGAACTCAAAAGGGGTGGCTAGATCTGGGACTTATACTCAATTTTAGTATGTGAAGGGGAGGAGGAGAGATGCATTTACAGAGAACAAATTGCCACAGGAAAGACAAATGAGTTTTCAGGAGAACAAACAAGAGGTAAGAAAGTTAGTGATAAGATTTATCTATATAGGTATGTATGGCCTTTCTGTCTTGTCGACGTAAAATGAACAACAAAGACGATCATCAAAGCGAGATGATTTGGGACTAGTACAGGATTGCAGTTGGGTTATATGTGCTATGGTGAGTCATGGGCATATACAAGGATGTGGGGTAAAGAAAAAGCTTTTAAAGACAAAAAGAAGTTCATGTGAGCTGTTTCAAAAGAAAGACCATTGGCCAACATGAGATCCTCCTGCCTCAGCCTACCGAGTAGCTGACATTACAGGCGTACACCACTGTGCTCAGTTTCTGGCTCCATTTGTTAGGGTTTGACATTAGTGACTCCATTTTGATACTGATCACTTTCAACATTCCCCTCAGGGCCATAAAACTTCCCTTGAGAAATGATTTGGGGCAGAGTCGATTCTCCCTTCTGGAAGGAGATCTGCCTTGCAAAGGAATTTATAGTAGGAATATTTCACAGACATTGTTGCATTTAGTAGGACAAAGGACACTATAAGAAAGCTTTTTTTAGCTGGGTGTGGTAGTGTACACCTGTAATTCCAGCACAGGCTGAGACAGGAAGATTGCAAGTTCAATTCTAAGCTGAGCAGTTTAGAGACTTAGTGAGGTCCTGTCTCAAAATAAAATATAAAAAAGGGCTGGGACACGTAAGTTATTGTGAAGGCTCTGGGTTCAATTCTCAGTATTGAAAAAAAAAAAAGCTTGTTCTTAGATCTGTGACTCTTGTAGATCTCACGTTTCTTCATCTTAAAATAATCTTGATGTCACCTTGGGGGTTCTACATGGTTTATACAATATAAACTCACAGTTTTGTTTTGTTTTGTTTTTTAAAAAAACAAATTACAAAATTCATAGGGAAACAAAGCACCATGAGAGTCAACAGACACAACAAACAGAAGCACTGGATTACAAATACTGCAGCTATCAGATTTTCCAACCAGAATATAAACTAAACACATTTAGTGTCAGTGACACGAGGGAGAAAAGGTCTTAGGAGCAAGAAAAAGATGAAAAAAATGAAGGAAGTATTGAGCTTGTGTTCTTAAGTGTAAGGATTCTAGCAGTGCAGAATGTAAAGAAATTTTAAACAAGCTAAAAAAATTACTGGACATCTCCAACAGAAGACTCTGGAGCACACCCTGTAGGATTATCTGATTCTAGACCAACATTGCCTGTGATCTATTTTACCACACTTTAAAGTGTAGAGAACAGATAGCAAGGCAAAATAATTCTTATCTATAAAGATACAAATGAGTTTTGTCCATACATCCTTTCCCCACTCTAGAAAAACCAGTTTTGCATCCATTTCAATATTTCTGATCTGTAAGTGTGTTGGATTCCTTTGAAACAGCTGCAATATTGTTAAATTAAACCAAGTTTAGCCTAAGGACGCTATCACACTTATGTAAAGATGAACTCCATCATCTGAGTATGCAAACTAAAAGCTGAATTAGGAGTACAGTTTATTATTATCGTGACTATTATTATTATATTTTGGTGTTTCTTATTACACCCAGGGCTTTGTGCATGCTACACTCTTCACCCCAGAAGTAGACTTTTGTAACAAATAGCTGAGTCTCGGTCAATCACAGCAGCCCAACTTCAGCCAATCGCCAGCTGCCAACTGCTCAGACCATATTTGAATAAGGCAAAGCTGAGCTGTAACCAATCAAGTTGCCTCTGAACGTTACTTCTAGCTTCTGACCACAAAATGCTGCCCAACCACGTTGCAGGCAGAGTTCTCTAAGCCGTGTATTTCTGAGGGCTACTCGATTCACCATTCTTTGCTCAATTGAACTCTGTTCAATGTAATTTGCCTAAAGTTTTTCTTCTAACAACATATGCCTAGTCATCTCATTAATAACATGTTTCAAAAATTCTTAATTAGCACATGCTCATTTTACAGCTGTAGGCAAGTCATGATCTTACTATTTTTTAAGGTTGTCCTTTAACAAGAAGTATAGTGGAAGACTGAATTGTGAAAAGCTTTCTTCTCCTCAACTCCTAGGTAACCCCTAAGAATCTCGTATCTCTGGAGAACAAATCGAGGAAGAGGCAGTGACCAATGAGAGGCTACTCAGCGCTCACTCGCACCGTCATTTACAGTCTGCCTCCTGGGCAGACTCCGCAGGCATCTGGGACACTGCCCTTGGAATTGGCAGCATGGCCATTTTCCTTTGGGGCCAGACCTCCAGGGTTCAAGTCCCTGCTCCACACCTCCTACAGGAGTGGCCGGGGTGAGTAACTAATAACCTCTGTGCTTCAGAGTCAGCAGCTATAAAAAAGAGAATGATACTTGGAAAGGTTCCTTAGAAAGACTAAACGAACAATCTATGTAAATCAGTAGGGAACAGTACCCAGCCTATTGGCAAGGGCAAGTTTTAGCTAACACTATTATTTTTCCTTGTACGTCACTTGCTATTAGAATGAATATTGATATTCAAGAGCACAGTCTCTATGATTCCTATGTAGCTCCAGCAGAGATTATACTTGAATATTTCTCAAAATTCCTGGAGTTGGTGGCCAGCACCGAGGGGTATGAATGTGGGAGCCCAAAGAATGAAGCCATTCATAGAACAGCCCGGGGGTGACCTGCAGCCAAAAGAGATGATTTCCACATGCTACAGTTTCAAACGCTGATGAAGGGCTATGTGCTGCACTCAGGACACACCGGGCTGTCTGTGAAAGGTTCCCTTGTGTGTGTTGCCTTGACAACACTTTTCACATCTCTGGTGTGTACTTCTGAAGTCTCCAGCACATAGTAGGTATCTCATACATTTGAAACACAACACTTGGAGCCCACCAGGGAGCCACTTTATAAAAAATAATAGCTGTCATTCATATACTTGTACTTCTTTAAAGAGCATTTTTGTGAACGTTATTTCTTTAACTGTCACAGTCTTATTAGGTTTTCTAGGAAACAAACACACACAAGCAGAGTTCCAGGGAACTTGAGTAAATGGCCCAGGGTGGGTGTAGCCGGTCAGTGGGAGCTCCAGCCCTCAAATATAGGTTTCAGGTTCCAAGGCCCAGGTGTTTCCCTGGCCTGGGGAAGGAACTGGGAAGTTGTTGATTCCTCTCCTCTCACCACTCCTTTATTTGGACCTCTGTCCACTCAGGCCGAGATGGACAGAACCAGCTTGTTACAGAGCTAACCAGCTTGTTACAGAGCTAACCAGGTTGTTACGTAGCTAACCAGCTTGTTATAGAGCTAAACAGCTTGTTACAGAGCTAACTTGCTTCTCTAAGTACCTCTCGGAGCCAGGACTGTAACAAGCAAGGACACACTGTCACCAGTCACGGCCGCAAAGCATCTTGGTCCTGGTACCATACTAAAAGTTGGGGATGTAAAGGCGAATAAGACAGGTGAGGAGCTACCTTCCAGCACGCCTGAGAGAGAGGTGGGGCATGCTCCCAGACACTGGTAATTGAAGCAGCAATGTCCAGAATACAGGCCAAATGCCAACAAGAACTCAAAAACAGGAGAAGCCATAACATAATGTAGAGAAAATTGTGAAGAAAGCTAAGTTTGACTTCCAAGCCCTCCGGCTTCACTCTTTCCCAATATCCCGTTAGAATGTCTTGGGCTAGAAAGATCTTGGTAACACCTGGCCGTGTCTTGAGCAAAAGGACACCAAGTGCCGCGGGGGAGACGTCCCCTTTGAGGGCTTCCTTCTCACGCGGACAGATGGGGGCTTCTGCTGGTGGGATCTGAGGAATGTGTTGGGGAGAATCGCCGTGTCTGTTGCCTCTGTAGATGAGGCATGGCATGGCGATGAGTTTTGGTGCTGCATCATAACATGTGCCAATCTGTGTATTTAAGGCTAAGAATAGATCACTCCATCATAAGACTGCAAATTAGGAAGGACACAGAGGGTGATGCCGAAGACTCTTCCCCCGGCAGGGTGGGAGGGGACGCTGCTGCCACCACTACCGTCACCTCCCAGTGGGCCAGGTGCTGTTCCTTTATGATCTGCAAATACTACTCACATAATCTTTCTAGGAATCCCACCTCCCTCTTCAAAAGGCTTCCGCCTGGGTCCCCTGTCTTTGTCCTTCTGACAGGGAGGGACTACCCCTTTAGGCTACTATGGTTGCTCCTAGCGACCTGAAAAGAACGGGGAGCTTGTTTTTCAGTAAAGAAGAAGCCAACGGACCCCTCCCTACTGTCACCCAGCTTCTCTTCCGCTGACGTCTCTGAGCCAGTTTCAGGCCCCAGTGATGTGCCCACCGATGGCCTGCAGCTATTCCTCCCACAGAAATTCAGCCTCACCCACTGCCAGCTACACGGTGGTGGGACAGCTCCGCTGCGGCCACCGACACTCCCAGGAACTCGTTTCCCACCGTCTCCGAGGGCCCTGGGGTCGAATGAAGGGCACATTCCATCCTGGCGGCGCCAGCTGACCCTGGGCACGGCTGAGCCACCATTAATCCTCCCCCAAGCACAAAGAAAGCCATAATGATCTCTACTACACAGATGGGGAAACTGAGGCTCAAAGAGATGAAGTGCTCTCCTCATAGTCACACAGTCAGCAAGTGATGGGGGCAGAGTGTCCTCGCAGACCTGTCTGACTCCAGAGCCCATGCCGTTCCCACTACATCTCTTGGCCTCTTAGTACTTTTGGCACGAAATGGATAAGGACTTAATATTCTGGTACGTGGTGCCAGCCAAGGAGGGGGACAATTGGGACTTGTTTGTAACCCCTCCCCCTCTTGGGAAAATAAGTCTGTTTTGTCCCCCAGTCTTTCCCATGAAGCACAAGGCCCAGGCCCTTGTGTTTTAGCATACTTCCCCAGTGACCCGGGCAGGGCTGCTGAACTAGGCCTCCAACTCTGCACACCACTGAACTAGGGAGTGCTGACTTTCCAGGCACTTTATGTTCCTTGTTCTCTTTGATCCTCCTGAAAACCTTATCAGGTAAGATTATTTTTATATTCAGTTTTAAAATGAAGAGTCTAAATCAGAGAAATCTCAGTGTGACTCTCTAAAAAGCCACAGCTGGAAAGCAGCAGGCCAGGGTGTCGACACAGCCAATATGGCGCCAGAGACTGCAGGGTTAGCTGTTTCTCCTGGCCTCTGCTTGAGCCCTGCTTCTGTTAACAGGTTCTCCTGGAGAAAATGTTTTCACTCTGGTGAAATGAATTACCTAGTGGGAATAACTCATTCATCAAGACTAAGGTTGGTAGGATATTTTGAGACAGACAAAATTCTTTCACATTTCCCTCCTTTCCCACCCCAAACTGGATGCCACAGACACCCCAATTCCCATGTGGACAGCCAGCCCTACTGATTCCTGGGATTCACCTCCTACTTTTAGCTATCTGAGTCTCCCAGTTCCCCCAACATCCTACAGTTTTGTTCCTAGGAGTCCACTAGAAATAGTGGATGCGTGAAAGGGCATAGCAAAGAGAAAGACTAAGACACCAGAAACTTCACTGGGAACCAGTGATATTGTTTTTGATCTTCAAATTTGCCTGAAAATGGACCACTCAATCATGCAGATAATAATACACTATATGTAAACACCAAACATTCATGCACATTTTGTGCAAAAGTCCGTGCACATTCTGAGGTACTTGGAGATGGTGCGAGAATGTCTTAATACCGCCCAGCGGTTAAGAATTAGGTGTTAACAGCCCAGCAGATTTGCGTGTTAAGCACTAGCTCTGTTGATGACTAAATGACCGCAGACAAGTTCATGACATCTGTGCCTTGGTTTCCTCCTCTATAAAGTGAGAAGGACACAGCACCTCCCTGGTGAGCAGCCTGTGAGGCCTAAGTGCGAAAGTATGTTGCCCGTGCCTCACAGCGGCTCTGGAGGGCAACAGTGACCCTAACGGGACGCACCTCTTTCCTCAGCTTCCCTCCACCCCTTTAGCAGTGACTTACCTCCATCCCTCCTATACGAGGACACTGATTTAGTGCAGTCTTTTTCTCCTTCAAGACGTCTAGCCCGAAGCACTTGCCTCTCCTTCTCGTACGTGGAGAGCCGTGTTCTTGGCTTTGAGACAGATTTCTTAAATTGTCTTCCGCAGTTGCAAGTGACTCAGCCGTTGCTTAGAGATTTAATTAGCCAGCAATAGGAGGCTTGAAAGAGACAAGCCTCTGGGGAATTTCTCCCCTCCTGGGCTGGCTGTGAGCGGGTGAGAACAGAACAACAAGGAGCCAGGACTGCACTGTCCAATATGGTAGCCACTGGCCACATGTGGCTGCAGAGCACTTGGAATGTGGCTTTTCGAATTAAGATGAGCTGTACATATGCAATATTCACTATAGTCAAAGATTTATATATAAAAATAACTCTGATTTTATATTTATTATAAATAGAGATGATATTTTTGGATTTTACTTTTAAAAACGTAGCTACTAGACCGTTTAAAATTACCTGCGGGGCTGTTGGATGACACTGTTCCTGAGTTCACAATTTAGTAATGCTTAATAACTTTCAATACTTTTTGAAAGTGACTATAACAGAGATGTATTCTTGGTCCATTTTGTGTTTCTATGTCAGAATCCATGAGACTGAGTAATTTACCAAGAAGAGGAATTTGCTCTCTCACAGTTCTGGAATCTGGGAAGCCCAAGATAGAGGTGTTAGCACCTGGTCAGGGCCTTCCTGCTGTGTCCTTCAGAGGTGAGGCACACTGCCCCACGTGGCGGAAGGCAGAAGGGCAAGAGAGGGGGAGATGGACAGAGAGAAATTCGCTTCCCAAAGCTTCTTCTCTGAGGACATTGAGCCTCACAGGAGGGCAAATCCCTCCTGACCTACACATCTCCCATTAGGCCCCACCTCCCAACACTACTGCATGAGGGATCAAGTTTCCAACACCACAGCCATCCAAGTTGACCTTCATGAAGTAGGTATTGTTACAATTTACAGATTAGGCCAGCAAGACCACAGTTCATCCAGTGTTTGGACATCAGCAGGCTGTGCGGCTGGAGCGGATCCGGCCTGGGGATCATGAGATGGGAGAACAATGAGTTGGGAACTGAGAAATCCGGCTTTTCAGGCTTGCTAGTTCTCTGAGCAGCTCTGTGACTTTGGATGAATTACTGTCCCTCTCTGGACCTCAGAATCTTCACTTTAAAGAGGAAAAAGTTGGCCGGATTAGAATTTAAGGGTGGGAAACCAGTATTCTGAGGACCAAATATAACCACGTATTTGTCTGTTGTTGTGCATTTTGATCATCACGATGATTTATTATTACTTAATTTACATGTGTTTAAGGAGAGACCAGTGCTCTTCTATGGGACATGGCCCCTGCCACTGCCCTTGGACACCACCCCACCATTCCACACGCTTCTGTGACCAGCCTGATGTCCCCAGAAACGTTTGAGTTTGCAGTTTTTGGCTGCAAATGTTAAACTCTGACAGGGTGTTCCGCTGACCATGCTTAAAATAGCAGTACAGGAAGGGTCCTAAGTGGTGGTCTCCTATCTATTCTAAGCCAATTTTTTGTTTCTCCTTCTAATCCTCTTTTCTTATGAGGTTACTATCTTGAATTTCCAACCAAACAGCACTTTATCTTCCCAGAAAACCACAGAATGGTAAACTAGAAAACTTTAATCTATTCAGGGAAAATCTCTCATTTTACAGATGAGCAAATCAAGAAATGGAGGGTAGTATAGTGCTTTTATACTTGCATAGTATATCAGTGATTGTTATCATCAATCTTGGAAAATAAGATAAAATAGAGGGAAGGGAAAAGAAAGGGATAGAAAGAATTAAGATGTGTTACATAAATCATCACGAATGTAATCATTATGTACTGCAAACATGTACTAATAAAAATTTAAAAAAGAATCAGCTGACCACACCTGCCCCAAGAAGCCTCCTCTTTGGTCTCAAGTGGGAGATAATGACTCCCTTCATTGTCCACATTATACCCTGCACAGAGTTCTACTATTGCACTTGTATTATTTTATAAGTTATATTATTATATGCATATTTATTTTTGTTTCTCTAATGCAAGAACACTTACCTTTGCATTCCCAATAAAATGAAAATTAAATGTTTCTTTAAAAATAAATAAGATGAAGTAGAATTATTCTTTATTCATATTTTTATTTATTTGCAGTTCCTTTACATAAATTCCTTTTTTTTATATCCAGGTAGAATTTTCTCAAGTAAAAATTCAAGGAGATGACTGCTTAGAAAAAGGAAACACTAGTACAGAACTTTTTCCATTTACTTGTGATTAGGCTATATAAAACTTGCAACAAAAAATAGGTAAGTGTAACCCACGCAATGAAAGCAAATAGCTAAAGAATTTTAAAGCACCGAAAGGAGTCTTTTTGCAGGGATAATAGCAATTTGGATGTGAGCTACTGCTTTTGCATATTAAACACAATTCTTTGTCTCCTTCACCTCAGTGGTCAGAGAAAGCAAAGTCTGATTTGATGGAGGAAAAGGGAAAGACCTTAAATAAAGGGGTGTGTTGTTTCCTGGGACCAATCTTCCTGGTTGCATTCCGCCCAGAAACACTTTCTTCTCAGCTAAACCACAGGGCTGGATAAGTTGAGTAACAAGATGAATAATGGAGACCCCAGAGGCATAAGAGAGCCCACAAAGTTGATCAAGGCCTTCAGGGGCCCGGCCTGAGCCAGTCCCCTCTCTGAGGTCACACTGGTCATTGTTGCTGTTTCAAAAATCCAGCCATGAAAACCCCAGTTGTGATCTCTTTCTGGAGAAATTCCAGATCAGCGTAAGGGAGATTCCCCTGAAATGAACTGGTCACGGGCATGCCAGGGGTATCGAAAGATGCCGTCAGCGCTGATCAATCCTCCTGTGACCAGGTCGGTAGCAAGGTTTTCACACTTATTAAAGGTAGGAAAAGAAACATGTTCTGCAGAACAAATTTAGGCCAAGTAAAAGCAGGAAAAGAAGTATACCCTACAGCGTCAGCAAGAGCTCAATGGTGACTGTTTTTTTGTATCCCTCCCACTCCCCATGCTGACATCAGGTCTCGCCACCCTGGAAGAAACCTGCTCGAGTTCTCACAAGAATTCCGTGTGCAGGGCTTTGGGAACTGTTCTTCGTAGGCATCCTGGGATTTTGTAATAACAGGTCACACCTATTTCCCCAGCCAGTTTTGCCACGCCCTAGTCTTCTGCCTTACTCCCGGGGATTCTTGGCCTATGATATGGGGATTCTTGCCCTATGAAGTCTAGCCTTGGATGCAAGGAGTAACCTCCTGCATTTTCCTCACAAAAGCAGCGCATTACAATATGACCTCTACAGCCAGGAAGCCAATGTCCAAAAAGGAGAAAAGGCAGATCGGTTTGTCATCCACAAACATCTAGAAAGGTAAATTTTGTAGTTTGCTTTAAAGATTTGGGGAGAAGCTGCAAAAAATGGTAAAAACCAATTCAGCCAATTGAAATCCAGGAGGCAGTGAAAGATAGTGAAATAATTTGGGAGACACAGGCTTTCTCAACATGCTGTGGTCATTTCTACCTCTGCTTATATACTTTATCTTTAGCAGTATGATCTTAATTCTTTCTTGATTTCTCTAACACTCTCCATTTTTCAAGGTTCATTGGGAATCCAACTTCCATGAAGTTTTCTCTAACCCTCTAACCCACAGGATGTCTGCTTTTACCGTCATCATTTACTGACATACTTAAATATGACCTTGAGCTGTTTTGTAATATATTTATATACGTGCACCTTGCCTTCCTGCCTAAACTGCAGGCACTTCTCAAGCAGAGCCGTGTGTGTCACAGTGGCTTGCTGAGTTGAGGACAGAGCTTTCAAAAGGACCCCAGGAAAGCGGCCTCTCTGGCATCCATGGCCCTGGGTCTTTCTGTTTCTCCTTCCCAGAATGCCCTAGACCTCTCTGTTTCTCCTTCCCAGCATGCCCTGGATAACTGTACTTCCCCTTCCCAGCATGCACTGGGATTCTCCACTCACTGAATCTTTGCCTGGCCCCCTCCTTGGCCAGATGAGAACAGCATTGGTCTGTGTTGCTTTTTTCCCCACCAGAGGACCGAAAGAATTCAATACCCCTCTTTAGAAAGGATAAGGTACCGGAGAAACAGCTCATTCATTATTAGCTATGTATGGGGGGTTACGACAGCAATCACCATTATCCAAATTATTAGGATTTTCTTTGAAAAAGAACTCTTTCACTGCTAAACGGAGCTGAACCTGAGAAGAAGAAGAAGAAGAAGAAGAAAGAAGAAGAAGAAGAAGAAGAAGAAGAAGAAGAAGAAGAAGAAGAAGAAGAAGAAGAAGAAGAAGAAGAAGAAGAAGAAGAAGAAGAAGAAGAAGAAGAAGAAGAAGAAGAAGAAGAAGAAGAAGAAGAAGAAGAAGAAGAAGAAGAAGAAGAAGAAGAAGAAGAA